>CM049816.1:724318-734318 GCA_027422435.1 Schizopygopsis pylzovi
GCATCTTCTGGCCGTCTGGACGCTCCTCGCAGCGGCGTCTTCTCAGAGGAACGCTGTGGACTTCTCCGAGAGGTTTGGGAACGCCCTGCCGTCCCTCAGTCGCCCGGCTAACTCCAGCCAGATCTTCTACAGCATCATGTTTGACGCGGGCAGCACCGGCACCCGCATCCACGTCTACACCTTCATCCAGAAAGAGCCGGGTGAGATCACTACATAGACAGCAGGTCGTTGAGGGGTTGAACACATCACATGGTTTGAAACAGTAACATGCAGTAAGAGGAAGATTTGTAGTTATGGAATTTAATTTAGCATGTAGTAACTTCAGAAATAAACCTGGTTTGTTTGTAACTCACTTAAACACTGCAGGGTTATTATAGTTAATTAAAACTAGTGCTGTGAAGCGATTAATCACGATTAATTACATCCATAAACGTTTTTGTTTACATAATATATGTGTGTACTGTGTATATTTATTATATCTATATAAATACACATACATACAGTGTATATTTATATTACAGATAAATATATTTTATATATAAACAATAATAATAATAATAATATAATATAATATGTAATAACAGTGATATTATTTTATATATATATATATATATATAACAATTATAATATATCATATTTTTCTTAAATATTTATATATATATATATATGTATGTGTTTGTCTTTTTATATTCATAATAAATATACATATATTATGTAAACAAAAACTGAAAATAAAATTTTCAGCAATAAAAAACATTTATTTAATCGCCAAGGAAAGATTTCTTCTTATTGTCTTTAATATGATGCACTAAAATAACTCAAACTGAAATACAAAATAAATAAAAAACTATATATCGTTATTTAAAACAAATATAAATGTGACAACACACACAACAAATTTACTAGAATTTAAAATGTAAAATTAAACTAATTATAAATATTACTAATTAAAAATATAACATATCTACCTTTATATGTTATCCCATTCTTTAATCAAAATATATGGTGATATATTATTTTAACATAAATAAAATTAAGCCTGTTTAGGAATTATTTATAAAATATTTATAAAAATTAAAATACTACTACTAGTAATATTTGTTGAACTGCAATTTATCTAGATGTAGATTATGTAGATAAATAAAACAAAAATGTACTGCATTAATTATAATCCCCAAAAATATATCAAGTTATTTTTCTATAAATAAAATTAAGTTTTTACAACACACACACACACACACACACACACACACACACTCTCACACACACACACTCACTCACTCACTCACTCACACACACACAGACACACACTCTCACACACACACTCACACACAGACACACACTCTCTCACACACACACACACACACACACACACACACCACTCACTCACTCACTCACTCACTCACTCACTCACTCACTCACTCACTCACTCACACACACACACAGACTCACTCACACACAAACACACACACACAAACACACACACCCCATAAGTGTTTATTGTGCTGCAAATCGATGCTGATTTAAATAAAAACCTACAGTAACAGTTAGAGTAATTACAGTGACGAGAATCCCTGTGGTGAGTTCTGACGATGACTATCTGCTTCCCTCAGACGGCCTGCCGGTGCTGCACAACGAGACGTTCCACTCGACGAAGCCCGGTCTCTCTGCGCTCGCCGACACCCCTGAGATCGTGAGTTATTAGGAGCTCGTGTGTGATCCGCAGACGTGTTTGTGCAGTCAGCGCTGATGTTTGTGCTCTCAGGCCGGTCATGCGGTGCGTCAGCTGCTGCGCGTGGCCAAGAAGACGGTTCCTGCGGTGGAGTGGAAGAGAACGCCGGTGCTGTTCAGAGCCACGGCTGGACTGAGACTGCTGCCGCCGGCTAAAGCTCTCGCGCTTCTGGAGCAGGTACAGCGTAGCCCTCGGCGCTGCTCGCACGGTGGTGTTGATTCAAGTGTTGATTTAATATAACGAGTTATTTTGTTTGAACGTAGAGGGTGTGGTCTTTATTTCGATGTATTGCATGTTTAGATATTCATAACTAAATATTATGGGCGCCATGAGTAAAAATCGGCAAAAACGCTGGTGTTAAAATAAAGTAAGATTTTATGATAAAATGTGCAAAAAATACTATTTTCGCATTTTTTGTGAAATAACTTCCCAAAACACATTTAGACCATTTTTTTAGTTTCCAGTGTGGTAATTTTTTGATTGTGAAAATTACAAGTTTTTTCAGGACCATATGTGACCCTGGAGCACAAAATCAGTCATAGTGCATCATCTGAAGATTAATAAATAGTATTTCCATTGATGTATGGTTTGGGCAATATTTGAAAATACAGTGCAAAAAAATCTAAATATTGAGAAAATCATCTTTAAAGTTGTTCAAATTAAGTCTTAAGCAATGCATATTACTAATCAATAATTACGTTTTGATATATTTATGGTAGGAATATCTTCATGGAACATGATCTTAATATCCTAATAATTTTTGGCATAATATAAAAATGTATATAATTTTGACCCGTACAGTGTATTATTGTCTATTGCTACACGTATAGCTGTGCTATATTTGACTGGTATGACTGCAGAGACACGTTTGACCTTTCTCCGAACGAAACCCAAGCAGACTGAAGAGCAGCAGAGGGAGGATGAGTCAAGAGTTACACACTTCAAGGTTTTATTCGAACACTAGCGAAGCTGTGTTTACCGCGGTATGTTTGGTAGAGAAGCTGTGTTTACCGCGGTATGTTCGTCTCAACACTAGAGAAGCTGTGTTTACCGCGGTATGTTCGGTAGAGAAGCTGTGTTTACCGCGGTATGTTCTTCTCAACACTAGCGAAGCTGTGTTTACCGCGGTATGTTCGTCTCGAACACTAGCGAAGCTGTGTTTACCGCGGTATGTTCTTCTCAACACTAGCGAAGCTGTGTTTACCGCGGTATGTTCGTCTCGAACACTAGCGAAGCTGTGTTTACCGCGGTATGTTCGTCTCAACACTAGCGAAGCTGTGTTTACCGCGGTATGTTCGTCTCGAACACTAGCGAAGCTGTGTTTACCGCGGTATGTTTGTCTCGAACACTAGCAAAGCTGTGTTTACCGCGGTATGTTCGTCTCAACACTAGAGAAGCTGTGTTTACCGCGGTATGATCGTCTCGAACACTAGCGAAGCTGTTTTTACCGCGGTATGTTCGTCTCAACACTAGCGAAGCTGTGTTTACCGCGGTATGTTCTGTAGCGAAGCTGTTTTTACTGCGGTATGTTCGTCTCAACACTAGCGAAGCTGTGTTTACCGCGGTATGTTCGTCTCAACACTAGAGAAGCTGTGTTTACCGCGGTATGTTCTGTAGCGAAGCTGTGTTTACCGCGGTATGTTTACCGCGGTATGTTCGTCTCAACACTAGAGAAGCTGTGTTTACCGCGGTATGTTCTGTAGCGAAGCTGTGTTTACCGCGGTATGTTCGTCTCAACACTAGCGAAGCTGTGTTTACCGCGGTATGTTCGTCTCAACACTAGCGAAGCTGTGTTTACCGCGGTATGTTCGTCTCAACACTAGCGAAGCTGTGTTTACCGCGGTATGTTCGTCTCAACACTAGCGAAGCTGTGTTTACCGCGGTATGTTCGTCTCAACACTAGCGAAGCTGTGTTTACCGCGGTATGTTCGTCTCAACACTAGCGAAGCTGTGTTTACCGCGGTATGTTCGTCTCGAACACTAGCGAAGCTGTGTTTACCGCGGTATGTTCGTCTCAACACTAGCGAAGCTGTGTTTACCGCGGTATGTTCGTCTCAACACTAGCGAAGCTGTGTTTACCGCGGTATGTTCGTCTCAACACTAGCGAAGCTGTGTTTACCGCGGTATGTTCGTCTCAACACTAGCGAAGCTGTGTTTACCGCGGTATGTTCGTCTCAACACTAGCAAGCTGTGTTTACCGCGGTATGTTCGTCTCGAACACTAGGAAGCTGTGTTTACCGCGGTATGTTCGTCTCGAACACTAGCGAAGCTGTGTTTACCGCGGTATGTTCGTCTCAACACTAGCGAAGCTGTGTTTACCGCGGTATGTTCGTCTCGAACACTAGCGAAGCTGTGTTTACCACGGTATGTTCGTCTCGAACACTAGCGAAGCTGTGTTTACCGCGGTATGTTCGTCTCAACACTAGCGAAGCTGTGTTTACCGCGGTATGTTCGTCTCAACACTAGCGAAGCTGTGTTTACCGCGGTATGTTCGTCTCAACACTAGAGAAGCTGTGTTTACCGCGGTATGTTCGTCTCAACACTAGCGAAGCTGTGTTTACCGCGGTATGTTCGTCTCAACACTAGATTCGTAGATTCGTAAATTCGTTAATTCGTTAGTTTCGTTAAATTTCGTAATTCGATTCGTAATTCGTAATTCGTTAAGTTCGTAATTCGTAGATTCGTAGATTTCGTAGATTCTAATTCGTTAATTCGTTAATTCGTAGATTCGTAATCGTAGATTCGTTAATTCGTCGCGAAGCTGTTTTTACCGCGGTATGTTCGTCTCAACACTAGGAAGCTGTGTTTACCGCGGTATGTTCGTCTCAACACTAGCGAAGCTGTGTTTACCGCGGTATGTTCGTCTCAACACTAGCCAAGCTGTGTTTACCGCGGTATGTTCGTCTCAACACTAGCAAGCTGTGTTTACCGCGGTATGTTCGTCTCAACACTAGGAAGCTGTGTTTACCGCGGTATGTTCGTCTCAACACTAGCCAAGCTGTGTTTACCGCGGTATGTTCGTCTCAACACTAGCCAAGCTGTGTTTACGCGGTATGTTCGTCTCAACACTGGCAAGCTGTGTTTACCGCGGTATGTTCGTCTCAACACTAGAGAAGCTGTGTTTACCGCGGTATGTTCTGATAGCGAAGCTGTGTTTACCGCGGTATGTTCGTCTCAACACTAGGAAGCTGTGTTTACCGCGGTATGTTCTTAGCGAAGCTGTTTACCGCGGTATGTTCGTCTCGAACACTAGTGAAGCTGTGTTTACCGCGGTATGTTCGTCTCAACACTGGCGAAGCTGTGTTTACCGCGGTATGTTCGGTAGTGAAGCTGTGTTTACCGCGGTATGTTCGTCTCAACACTGGCGAAGCTGTGTTTACCGCGGTATGTTCGTCTCAACACTAGAGAAGCTGTGTTTACCGCGGTATGTTCTGTAGCGAAGCTGTTTACCGCGGTATGTTCGTCTCGAACACTAGTGAAGCTGTGTTTACCGCGGTATGTTCTGTAGAGAAGCTGTGTTTACCGCGGTATGTTCGTCTCAACACTAGAGAAGCTGTGTTTACCGCGGTATGTTCGTATCAACACTAGAGAGGCTGTGTTTACCGCGGTATGTTCGTCTCAACACTAACGAAGCTGTGTTTACCGCGGTATGTTCGTATCAACACTAGAGAGGCTGTGTTTACCGCGGTATGTTCGTCTCAAACACTAGAGAAGCTGTGTTTACCGCGGTAAGTTCGTCTCAACACTAGCGAAGCTGTGTTTACCGCGGTATGTTCGGTAGCGAAGCTGTGTTTACCGCGGTAAGTTCGTCTCAACACTGTCGTGTGTTTGTCTGCAGGTGCAGGACGTCTTCGATGAATCTCCGTTTTACGTGCCTGTGGATAGCGTCAGTGTCATGAACGGCACGGATGAAGGTCTGTCCGCAAACTTCTGCACAAAAACTATTTCATTCACCCCAAAATAAAACAATATATTATTATTTTTAGGCAAAAAATTTGAAGTGTTAAAATTATTGCATTGTGAAAATTTAGCAGATTTTCTCTGTAAATCTCACTCGGAATAAAATAATGACTTTAATGTGAGACATTTTATTTAAATGGTCAAATATTTATGCATCGTGCCGGTATTTATTGTACTGTAAATGCATGCTGATTAAATAAAAAAATATGCTAATTATGATAATTATACAATAATTAGTTATTTTTAGGAGCATAAAGATTTAGCGTTTTAACAACTAAGCATATTTAGTCATTTTCTCTAAATATTGTTATGTAATCTCATTTTTTATGCAAAGTAATGTAATTATTTTAATGTGAGATTTATTTTTTTAAATGTTAAAATGTTTATGCATCATGCTTGTATTTATTGTACTGTAAATGCATGCTGGTTAAATAAAAAATATGATAATTATAAAAATATTAGTCATTTTTAGGAGCATAAAGATTTAGCGTTTTAACAATTAAGCACATTTTCTCTCTAAATATTGTTTTATATAATCTCAGATATAATGCAAAGTAATGTAATTATTTTAATATGATAATTATTTGTTTTTAAATGTTAAAATGTTTATGCATCACGGTAGTGTTTGTTGTATTGCACATTTATACTGAATTAAATATCAAAATAATTTGGACTAATTATAATTTGATGAAAAAATCTAAATATTTTTTAAGCATGCAGATTTTCTGTAATGCTAAATAATCTGATTATAATGACTTTAATGTGAGTGATTTATTAAAGTAATGTATTCACGAGTCAGATGTTTAGATCATGGCAGTACTCGTACTGTATTGTGATTTAACGCTGATTTTAATCACAGATATATTACAGTAGTGAGAATATGATGTGAATCATCATCACTGGGATATGTAAATGAGATTAAACCGTGTTAGAAACTACAGCACTAGCATAAAACCCCAGGTTCAGCATCAGACCGCAGAAACCACACATAACCGCAGCACTGATATTATTATTATGATTCAAGTGAAGCTGATCATGTGTTTATTATTACTGTAATATCTGTCTTCTCAGGGATTCTGGCCTGGGTCACAGTCAACTTCCTGACAGGTGAGACGTTATACTGTGAGATTAATAAATAATGAGCTTATTAACATGATGTCAAGTCACCTTTATTTATATTAGGGGTGTGCACTACACTGATCTTACGGTTCGGTTACGATTATCACCTCATCGATTCGGTTCACATTTTGTCAATAAGTACAAGCAGTCAGACATATGAACTGAACCTTTAATTGTACGTGCTCAAAGAAAACATGCTTCTTGAATGAATCAAACTAAACTAAGTCTGTGCACAGAAGACAACAGGTGCGTTCAGAACACATACACAGAATACTTGGCACTGACGGGGTTAACAGCACGACTCCCTGCGCAGTGTCCAGTGCTCCCTGCGCAGTGTCCAGTGCTCCCTGCGCAGTGTCCAGTGCTCCCTGCGCAGTGTCCAGTGCTCCCTGCGCCGTGTCCAGTGCTCCCTGCGCCGTGTCCAGTGCTCCCTGCGCCGTGTCCATGGCTCCCTTCACCGTGTCCATGGCTCCCTACGCAGTGTCCATGGCTCCCTGCGCAGTGTCCATGGCTCCCTACGCAGTGTCCATGGCTCCCTACACAGTGTCCATGGCTCCCTGCGCCGTGTCCAGTGCTCCCTGCGCCGTGTCCAGTGCTCCCTGCGCAGTGTCCAGTGCTCCCTACGCAGTGTCCAGTGCTCCCTACGCAGTGTCCATGGCTCCCTGCGCCGTGTCCAGTGCTCCCTGCGCCGTGTCCAGTGCTCCCTGCGCAGTGTCCAGTGCTCCCTGCGCAGTGTCCAGTGCTCCCTGCGCAGTGTCCAGTGCTCCCTGCGCAGTGTCCAGTGCTCCCTGCGCAGTGTCCAGTGCTCCCTGCGCAGTGTCCAGTGCTCCCTGCGCAGTGTCCATGGCTCCCTGCGCAGTGTCCATGGCTCCCTGCGCAGTGTCCAGTGCTCCCTGCGCAGTGTCCAGTGCTCCCTGCGCAGTGTCCAGTGCTCCCTGCGCAGTGTCCAGTGCTCCCTGCGCAGTGTCCAGTGCTCCCTGAGCAGTGTCCAGTGCTCCCTGAGCAGTGTCCAGTGCTCCCTGCGCAGTGTCCAGTGCTCCCTACGCAGTGTCCAGTGCTCCCTACGCAGTGTCCAGTGCTCCCTACGCAGTGTCCATGGCTCCCTGCGCAGTGTCCAGTGCTCCCTACGCCGTGTCCAGTGCTCCCCGCGCCGTGTCCAGTGCTCCCCGCGCCGTGTCCAGTGCTCCCCGCGCAGTGTCCAGTGCTCCCCGCGCCGTGTCCAGTGCTCCCCGCGCAGTGTCCAGTGCTCCCCACGCCGTGTCCACGGCTCCCTGAGCAGTGTCCACGGCTCCCTGAGGAGGGGACATTCGTTGTAGTTTACTTCGGAACATTCATTCATGGATTGCATTGCGCAGCGTCTTCAAGCACAGACGAGTGTGACATCATATTCCTCTGATATATACGATTTTAATTCACGTTCGCTTCGAACTGGAATCATGGCATAACATCCTGATGTCCACTTCGCAGGGCACTTACGTTCAAGTAGAACATACATCTGAAACCATAAGAGTAACAGTCGAAATGTGCAAGCCAATCTCAGAAATAACATGTATCCATCCGACAGGCAAAAATATAAAGTAATAGGCTAATAAATAAGTAAATAATTTTAATAAAAGTAATGGAGCAGGGGTTAAATCAGTCAGGAGTACCCCGGGATCTTTCCAGACCGAAGCGGGCTATGCACACGTCAATGCCGTTCGAAAATACATACCGGTCCTAGTCCTGAGCCCTGAGGTACTCCATACTGCTCTTGTGATCGATATGATACCTCTTCATTCACTGCTACGAATTAATGGAGGTCAGATAAATACGATTTGAACCATGCTAATGCACTTCCACTAATGCCAACAGAGTTTTCAAGTCTATTCAAAAGAATGTTGTGGTCGATCGTGTCGAACGCAGTGCTAAGATCCAGGAGCACTAATAGAGAGATACAACCACGATCAGATGAGAAGAGCAGGTCATTAGTCACTCTAACGAGAGCAGTCTCAGTACTACGAGATGCTCTAAATCCTCACAGATATCACT
The DNA here is from genome assembly GCA_027422435.1 of Schizopygopsis pylzovi. Classification (NCBI taxonomy): domain Eukaryota; kingdom Metazoa; phylum Chordata; class Actinopteri; order Cypriniformes; family Cyprinidae; genus Schizopygopsis; species Schizopygopsis pylzovi. Next base: position 733,158 of record CM049816.1, read on the forward strand.
TTTCTCTAAGAAGGAGTATAATTATGAGAATACTAGCTTTTCTAGTATCTTGATGTCAGTGAGTTTAAAGCTGATGCTCTTTAGAATGACATTAATAACTCGTATTCGGTTTCTATCAGCCGTCAAACACCTGCTGATTGATATTTCATAATGTTCTTGTCCTTCAGAAGTGTTGATGTGTGTATATCTTTAATGCTGTTTGCAGGTCGACTCCAGAGAAGCACACAGAAGACGGTGGGAATACTGGATCTGGGCGGAGGATCCACTCAAATCACCTTCCAGCCCAAAGCAAGGGTCAGTGAGTTCTGGTTCTGACCCACCCCAGACCTACACACCAGCAGCGGGTTATAATAGGGGAGGGCTGTGCCATTTGGGCAAAATATCGAATTGCGATTTAAAAAAAAATAATAATAATTTTGACAGATATTGGGAATTTTAAAATTTGCACAGTCTCAATATTGTCAATAATGTGCAGAAAAGTATGATTGAACCGAATCATTTAAACGATTGAATCATTCAGGAACGAATCACTCTCATGTTGCTCAGAGACGCGAAACAGCGCTGTGTTGCGGTTTATAATTATTTTGTGTCAGCGAAATGGAGCAAAAACAGGCAATATGGTGTCTAAAACGTAAGTATCTTAATATTAACGTATTGTTTATTGAACTGTTGTATAAAATCAAATTTGTAATCATGCTTATTTTTGAAGAAAAAACGGCACTCTTCGTGTGATTTGAACTATATGAAATGCAAATATATACATTTTCTGCCCCATATGTTGAATTTTGCGATCACTCTTAATGCGTTTTAATCGACTGAACCATGCAGTGAAAGAACACGCTCTAAATGTGCACTGATTAACCCGTTGTGCAGAAAAGTATGACTTTACCCTGCTGAAAAAAACTAAAATACAATAGAAACCATCACAGAAATTCTTATAGTTTCCATAAAAACCATTACAAAATTCATTTTTGTGTTGGGTATTATTCCAATATGAATTACTGCCATCTGCTAGATTACATCCCACCAATAGAATCCATCACATACCAGTACACACCATTATAGCTTCCATTAAAACCAATTCAATTCCCATTAAAACATGACATTTTCTATTGTGTGTGTGTGTGTGTGTGTGTGTGTGTGTGTGTGTGTGTGTGTGTG
>CM049816.1:741818-779318 GCA_027422435.1 Schizopygopsis pylzovi
TGCATTAAACGCCACCTAAACCAGCATATATGGTGCCACGGTTGTAGTTGTTTTTTGTGCATTTGAAGATGGAGTGAGTACCAAAATCTGCCCGTTTAAAAAATAATATTGTGAACTATTACAATCTATTTCAGTTGTAGCTTTGTAGAAGCGCACACAACCTGCCAGCCAGTATACATGTACAATCATTACAACCGTTCATCAAGTCTGTGAAATGATTTTATAGCACACTGCCATTCAGTGGTTGATACTGAGAGTACCATTTTAGGTTTAGTTTGGAGCAAAATATGTCCCACAATTAATTAACAAAATACCATAAAAAATTCGTTCAAATTTTATTTCAGGCATAAAACAACATATCAGTTTACCTCTAAGCAGTTTACCCGCGTGTGTGTGTGCGCGTGTTTGAGTGGGAGTGTGTGTGTGCGTGTGTGTTTGAGTGTGCGTGTACGTGTGTTTGAGTGTGAGTGCGTGTTTGAGCGTGTGTGTTTGAGTGCATGTGTGTGTGTGTGTGCGTGTTTGAGCGTGTGTTTGAGTGCGTGTGCGTGTGTGTTTGGCGTGTGTGTGCGTGTTTGAGCGTGTGTGTTTGAGTGGGAGTGTGCGTGTGTGTTTGAGTGCGTGTGTGTGCGTGTTTGAGCGTGTGTGCGTGTTTGAGCGTGTGTGTTTGAGTGTGAGCGTGTGTTTGAGTGTGTGTGTGTTTGAGCGTGTGTTTGAGTGTGTGTGTGTGTGAGCGTGTGTTTGAGTGTGTGTGTGTTTTGAGCGTGTGTTTGAGTGTGTGTGTGTGTGTGCGTGTGTTTGAGTGTGGTGTGTGTGAGCGTGTGTTTGCGTGTGTGTGTGTGTGTGTGTGTGCGTGTTTGAGCGTGTGTTTGTGTGTGTGTGTGTGCGTGTGTGAGCGTGTGTTTGAGTGCGTGTTTGAGCGTGTGTTTGAGTGTGTGTGCGTGTGTCGCACATCGTAGGCTATATAAATAAATAAAGTTATAATTAAACTTCAATACTCTCCTTAAGGATAAAATCAACTCTGATAGTGAACAACATGAGTTACCTGTATAAACAAATACATTTGTTTTGCAAACAAAACTGGAGATTTGTCAATGAAAGAATCAAAGTGTCCATCTTCTTTAAGTAGTTCAAACTGATCATTGTGTGCGCTTTCTCCTGAGTGGACCACCAGCGTTCAGTTCTCTGGTTCCCAGCTGCTTGGACACAGACACATTCAGCACTCGCAGGATCTCTGAAGAAAGTCTGCATATCTGCTAAATGTGTATTTCCAGTTCTGTGGTCAGCAGAGGTGTAAATCGGATGGTTCGTCACGATTCGATACGATATCGATTCTCATAACCGGCGATACGATATTTGCCGATACCTCAAAAAACTCTACGATTCGATACAGGAGTGTATCTATCGATATTATATATTTTAAACAAGCATCTACATTTGTATTAACTCACAAATACAGCCAAAATATATAACATGAACATAAATCTAGAAATGCCACTATGGGCTCAGTGCTAAACATCTTTTCTACAGATAACCAAATTACAAGCAATAGCAGAAAATAAATACAACACAAGTTCAATAAACAGTGCTTTTCAGCTCAGTCTAAAATACATGTTCAGGTACGCTACAGAAATGTAAAATAACTGCATAGTCTTCTCTGTATAAATTAAATAGCCTGTAAATGAATGCTTTGTGATGTTACAAAGTTTATTTAGTCCGGAGCCGTGAGCACTTGTGTTTTTCTTTGACAGCATTAGATTTATTATTAATTTTCTTTTACTTTAAGAAGGAAAGCACAGATTTAATACACGTCTTTGACACTCCAGTGAAGGCCAATCTCAGTAACACGAAACTAGTTCATATCTCAATTACGAGTTTATTTCTCACAATTACGAGAAAAAAAGTCAGAATTGTGAGATAAAAAGTCACAATTACCTTGTTTTATTTTTTATTCAGTGGCGGAAATGGGCTTCTATACTTTTAAAATATTTTTCACAACTAATTTTCTTTCACTTGTCATTACATTTTCCATCACAAATCAATTTTTTTTTTTCACTCAAACATCTTTTCAATCGTCAAAAATCACTTTTTCTCTCTTTTTAATTTTCACAACCAATTTTTTTCACTTGTCATTGATTTTTTTTTTTTCCATCACAAATCATTTTTGAGAACGGTAAAGGTTTTCAAGTAGAAAAAATAACTCATTTTTCCCCGCTGATTTATTTGTGTAGCAAAAGCTCACATTTGTCTCATGAAGGCACATAATCTCTTCATATTCTATATGTGGTATTATAATACATATTTGTTGTTTACGGTCACAGTTATGTGTTATTTTGATGTTTTTTTCAGTTTGTAATTAATAACAATAAAGGTCTCATGTGAAGGCGTGTTATTAGCTTGGTGTTTGGCTGATGAAATGATGCACTCGAGAAGCGCGAGTTTCCTAAAAGAGTTTATTTACAAAAGCAGCGTTAGAGCAGAGCGACCACATCGTCGCTGTAGGCGTGGCCCGTCGTCATGGTGACCAGGTCATGGGGCGGAGTCAGAGCCCCGACGGCGCCTGCGCACACAGAACACGTGATGATGTCACTGCGTGGTCATGTGACTCGGAGCGAGCGTGCGGTCGTACCTTGAGTCGGTAAGATGGCGTGATGCAGACTGACCATCGAATCACCGCCGCCGGCGTCCGCCTCCAGCAGACTGCTGTGAGTGAGCGCTTCAGCTGTCAATCAAACACAGACACGCCCACCGTCAGTCTGATTAACGCCAAACACTCAACTACACTGAAAATGCTAAATAACCACAAATGATCATTTCACACTTTTAAGTAATTTTTTCACGTACTAATGAATAAAATCTGGAAATATGCGTTTTGATTTCTGGAAATGCCATAAATGTCAGATGATGTAGATAATGTCTCCAAATTAAACTAAGAAATGCTGCCTTGGCAACTAAATACATTTTGTTTTTCTAGTCAAATAATTTTTTTGACTCGTCACAAAATCCCTTTTTTTGGGGTTAGTCACATTTTTTTGCACTCATAAAAATCAATACTTTAAATTAATATTTTTAATAAACTAAATGGCAAAAGCACTTAAAATAACAAATCTAAGCTAACAGAAATATGCCAACAATACATTGTATGGGTCAAAATTATCATTTTTCTGTTATGCCAAAAATCATTAGATATTAAGATCATGTTCCATGAAGATATTTCTACCGTAAATATATCAAAACGTATTAATATGCATTGCTAAGAATTAATTTGAACAACTTTAAAGATGATTTTCTCAATATTTAGATTTTTTTTGCACCAGATTTTCAAATATTGTCCAAACCATACATCAATGGAAATATTATTTATTAATCTTCAGATGATGCACTATGACTGGTTTTGTGCTCCCGGGTCACATACACATATTCTTTAAAGAACAAAGCTAATAGAAATGACAAAAGCACACAACTAGTTAAAAGCGAAGCTGAAGTAAACGTGTGTAAGAGTATGATTAACGTGTTACCCGTGTCTCCGTCAGGCGGCAGCGTCTCGTGGCCGTGTCTCTTCTTCATGTGAACGTTTCTGCTGCCGCTCTGAGAGAACGTCTTCCCGCAGACGGAGCACACATGCGGCTTCTCACCTGAGCACAACACACCGTTCACTTTAAAGTGCCCTTATTAGGGATTTATCATCAAAACATCCTGCAGAGTGTTAAACCTCAGAGTGCTCCGTGTATAAAGTTATCGTCTCTCGAGTCGACTCTGAATCATTGAAATTAGTCATTTTTAAAACCAATCCCTGTCAACATGACTCATTAGCATATTCCCCGCCCACTTGGTGGTGTTTTCTCATTGGTCAATGAAAATGCAAATTCATTCTTTACCACTAGGTGTCACTTTTGTAGCGGTTTCCACAGTAACGCTGTACACAACGTAACACTGCGCTCTGCTTTAAATTAAATCGACCAATCAGAGCAGATTAGAGTCACGCAGAGGCGGGGCTTGGAAAAATGTATCATTTAAGAGCAAATAAGATACAAATAAAAGCATATTATAAGAGTTTTAACCTGTTGTTAGAGACTCCCAAAACAGTGGCACTTTAATTAAACATTCGTATAATATAATCTAACCCCGTTTATCGATTCTAACATCACAAGCACATTATGTGCTTCCACTCATAAAACGCCAGCGTATATTATATATCAGAGACACAGTCAGTAATTAAGATAACGAGTCACGTGACCTCACCCGAGTGTACGAGCATGTGTTTACGCAGACTGGAATATTCTGCGAAAGATCGTCCGCAGTCGTCAGCGTCACACACGAACGGCTTTTCACCTGAAAAACACCATTTACACCACACCAGTCATGCATTATTAACAATAAATCATACTATTATTATCTACCATCATACATAGAATTACTAACAATACAATATCTAAGAAAAAATTATAATATGTAATATTACATGTTTTTATAATCAAATTTGTGTGCGCCTTTATATGTACATATGTGTGCGTGTATGTATATATATTAGAGCTGCATGATTAATTAGGGCTGCCACTAACGACTATTTTTGTTTCGATTAATCGGCTAACCCAAATGACTAATTTGTCGATGAATCAGCTGATCCAAGCGACTAATCTATCGATTATTCGACTAATCTAACGACCAGTATATCGATTAACCGACTAATCTAAACGAACAATATATCGATTATTCGACTGATCTAAACGACCAATATATCGATTAACCGACTAATCTAAACGACCAATATATCGATTAACCGACTGATCTAAACGACCAATATATCGATTATTCGACTGATCTAAACGAACAATATATCGATTATTCGACTGATCTAAACGACCAATATATCGATTATTCGACTAATCTAAACGACCAATATATCGATTAACCGACTAATCTAAACGACCAATATATCGATTATTCGACTAATCTAAACGACCAATATATCGATTATTCGACTAATCTAAACAACCAATATATCAATTAACTGACTAATCTAAACGGACAATATATCGATTAACCGACTAATCTAAACGGACAATATATCAATTAACCGACTAATCTAAACGGACAATATATCGATTATTCGACTGATCTAAACGGACAATATATCAATTAACCGACTAATCTAAACGGACAATATATCGATTATTCGACTGATCTAAACGACCAATATAACGATTATTCGACTGATCTAACAATCAATTTATCGATTAACCTACTAATCTAAACAACCAATATATCAATTAACTGACTAATCTAAACGACCAATATATCGATTAACCGACTAATCTAAACGGACAATATATCAATTAACCGACTAATCTAAACGGACAATATATCGATTATTCGACTGATCTAAACGACCAATATATCAATTAACCGACTAATCTAAACGACCAATATATCGATTAACCGACTAATCTAAACGACCAATATAACGATTATTCGACTAATCTAAACGACCAATATAACGATTATTCGACTGATCTAACAATCAATTTATCGATTAACCTACTAATCTAAACGGCCAATATATCGATTAACCGACTAGACTAAATGACCAATATATCGATTAACCGACTAATCTAAATGACCAATATATCGATTAACCGACTAATCTAACGACCGATATCAGGGCTCTAGACTAACTTTTTTTCTTAGGTGTACCAGCACAAAAGTTAGGTGCACCCAAATTTTTATATAGACAATATTGACTAGTAAACGACTAACTAACAATCTGGTCAACATAAAGTTCTTTATTTGAAGCACAATTCTACAAGAAAGGTAACTTACTGAAAAAGTGTTGGTGCTTAAAGTGCTTCACTGAGCAGAGATTTAAACTTAAAACATCTCAAGATAAATAAAATCTAAATTAAGTGTTTTAAGGGCGTCAAACTGAACATCTCATGGCTCAATGTATTATGGACTATCCTCCATTGCAGTCACATGCCCCTCGGATGGCCAACTCCTGTAGTTTAGCTTTCTTGATCTTTGTCCTTGGCTAAACCAGCTGGCCACACTCTCTCTAGCATCAACATCTTCCAGACTTGACCCTTCTACACTGAGTCTTATCAGATCTTCCACTGTGTCTGAACGAAGGGATGCTCTAGTGCCCCCCCCCCCTCTACACTGAGTCTGATCAGATCTTCCACTGTGTCTGAACGAAGGGATGCTCTAGTGCCCCCCCCACACTGAGTCTGATCAGATCTTCCACTGTGTCTGAACGAAGGGATGCTCTAGTGCAGTGCTTCTCAACCCCCCCCCCCTTAAACCCATAATACAATCCTGCGCCCCATCCCACCACAGACTACCAAATAATTGCACTAAACATAATGAAAAAAAAAAAGTATTTACAGTTTTTATAACCAATTCTTACTATGCAAAAAAGAAGTATACTTAGGCCTTTAGTGTTATGTTAGAAGCATTTTTATACTCATACCTTTTCTTGATTTAATATTTTGAAGACTTTTGTAGCGGTTTCCACAGTAACGCTGTACACAACGTAACACTGCACGCACTTAACCTACACGCATGCGAATAATTAAAGCGCATATAATTAAATCATAGCGTTTGTGAATTCACCATTTTTAAATGGGTTTAATATATCATGCAGGCTTGGAAAACATTCTAATTTGGTAACGGATCGCTTGGAACCCCAGCCGAAGTGGTACTAAAAAAGTACCAGGTACCAGGTACTGTACCCAGTGGAAAACCCCCCAAAAGTGAACCGTACCGTGCCGTACCGTACCATGCAGTGGAAAAGCGCCATGATAGACATGAACAAGTTATTTGAAAAACATCTATAACCTTTGAAACATGTCTAGTAGGGGTGTAACGATTCATCAACTACATCGATCTGTGCTCGGCAAGTTGGCCTTCCAGACGACATATATCGATCTAACATCGTTTTAAAAGGTAATCAATCGATTGTATCGATACTAGTAAATAACGCATTGGATTTAAGCACATCAGACTTTATATGGATGTTTTTTCTTAGCACTTAGTCTTTTAATGATAAAGGCGTTAAACGTTACTCGGTTCAGTCTGCCTGACATCATCGCCACGCGCCAGCAGCAGCGCAAAGACAACAAAACATAGCATGGCGGATGGCAGAGGACTTTGACTGAAAATGCCATGAAGTGGTGGAGATCTCAGGAGAAAGAGCTACCTGTACTTCCAACCCTTGCTAAACGGTACCTGTGCATTCCAGGCACCAGTGTGCCAGCAGAGCGAGTTTTTAGTACTGCTGGCGACATAGTGAACGCACAGAGAAGTGTTCTGCGGCCAGATCATGTTGATCAGTTGATATTTTTGAAAAAAAATCTGTAGAGTCATTGAAGAGTAGTTGGTTACACTTGACCTTTTGTTAAATATTGTTTGTTTATTAAAATGAGAGTAGTAGCAGATTCAGGCACTGCTCATTGAACCTGAAGAAATGTTGGTTAATACTGTATTTGTATTTTTCTGTTGAAAAACAACAGCAAAAGTAGCTACTGTTAATTCAACCTGAAGAGATGTTGGTTGCACTTTATTTTTTATATTAATATTATAATACTTTTATGTTGAAAAACAAAAGCAGAAGTAGCAGCTAAACCTACTGTTGAAATGTTGGTTGCACTTACTGTACTTTTATTGAAAATGTATTGAATATTGAAAATGAGAGCAGAAAAGGTTAACTTCCTGTTAATTCAACCTAAAGTGTTTGTTGCACTTTATTCAAATAAAAAGTAAATGCATTTGCCATTAATTGTTGTTTACTTGTTTGTTTATATCCATAATTCATTGATACCTGATTCCCTTACAAGAAACAACAGGAATCTAGGAAACTTCACCTGCACTGTCCAGTATCCAGCTATTTATTTCAGTCACACTGGTTGAATTTTTGGCTAAAAAGTTACTGAATCGATTTCAAGTCACTGAATCGTTTCGGATCGTATCGTTCTAAATGAACCAATATCGTCCTTGTATCGTATCGACAACCACGAATCGTGATACGAATCGCATCGTTACACCCCTAATGTCTAGTCTTCATGCTCTATGTCGAGTATGGTTTCAATAATATTAAACATACATTTGCATAAAGCATCCATATTTGTCCATGCCCATGTTGATTAGATTATTAAAAACATGAAAAGTATTCATTTAAGGTACATTTAGAACAAATACAAATTTGCGATTAATCGCGAGTTAACTCATAACAATCATGCAATTAAATATTTTAATCGATTAACAGCCCTAATATATGTAGATGTAGAATACGTGTGTACCGGTGTGTGTGCGTCTGTGGTTCTTCAGGTTTCCGGCAGTGGTGAACTTCTTGCCGCAGTTCTTCTCGTTGCAGATGAAGGGTTTCTCTCCGTTGTGTGTCCTCATGTGAACCTGCAGCCGCTGCAGAACATAGAAGCTCTTCCCACAACCCTCGGCGCCGCAGCGGAACGTACGGTCGTTCCTGAAACACACACAGTTACAGTTACACACACGTACAGTCACACACACATGAGCGCGCACACAGTCACACACACACACAGTTACAGTTACACACACGTACAGTCACACACACACACACACGCGCGCACACAGTCACACACACACACAGTTACAGTTACACACACGTACAGTCACACACACACGCGCGCGCACACAGTCACACACACACACAGTTACAGTTACACACGTACAGTCACACACACATGAGCGCGCACACAGTCACACACACACGCACACACAGTCACACACACAGTCACACACACATACAGTCAAACACACACGCGTGTGCACACAGTCACACACACACACAGTCAAACACACACGCGTGTGCACACAGTCACACACACACAGTCACACACAGTAACCCACACACATGCACACAGTCACACACACACATGCACGCACGCACACAGACACACACGCGCACAGACATGCACACACACACACATTTACACACGTACAGTTATACACACACGCACGCACACACACACACACACACACAGTCACACACCCGTACAGTCACACACACACACACACACACACACACACGCACACACACATGCACGCACACACACACACATGCACACACATGCACGCACACATAGACACACACGTGCACACAGTCACATGCGCACAGTCACACACACACACACATGCACAGACACACGCGTGCGTGCGCACACACACTTTTTTAAGTTTGTGGTCAGACTCAGTTATTTGAAAACAATTCTGAAACAAGTCTCTTCTGCTCCCCAGGACTGCATTTATTTGATCAAAAATACAGTAAAACTGTGAAATTGTTTTGTAATTAATATTAACAGATGTTTTGTATGTGAATATGTTAAACTGTAATTTATTTCTGCATTTTCAGCATCATTACTCCAGTCTTCAGTGTCACATGATCTTCAGAAATCATAATAATATGCTGAACATTTCTGATTATTATCAATGTTGAAAACAGTCGTGTTGCTCAATATGTCTGTGGATACTGTAAATGATTAGTTTTTTTAAAGGAATTAACACTTTTATTCATCTGTGATGCATTAAATTGATCCAAAGTATGATATAATGTCGGATGGGCTTCTCGTTGGTGTGATGAAGGGCTGTCAAAAACATTATCGAATTTTGAATATTCGTCAAATTTAAATTAAAAATTTGAATGTTAGATTAGATTAGACGCTATCATTGCATTTTACTGTTTAACGTTCACACAGAACGCATATTTATCATATTTACTATAGAGACATCTATCAGCGTAGCTCACACACGAGAGACATGTTTAGAAAGCATACAAAATTAATTAATTAATTATAGCAGCTTTTCCGCTTTTCATGTTTTTGATTCAAAACCGCTGTTTGTGATTGGTTTTCGGTTCTTTGTACTATATTTGCATGCATGATACTTGTTGTTTGTAATTGTTTAATTATATATGGTTTATTTCAGAAGATGGTTGTGTTGTTGCTTTGAAGAACCGTGCATTAGTGATATTTATCTCAAGCGCCCTCTTGTGGCCTCAGGAGAGAAGACAAGCTTTTTTAGCCCGTTTAAAGTCCAATATTGATCATATTTTCGTAAGTAGTTTTTCAGGGCTAGTGTGAGGAGTGTCACCGGTGTGTCTTCAGATGGTATTTGAGGTGCGCTGGGTAGGTGAAGGTCCGGTGGCAGGTCTCGTAAGGGCAGCGGTGGACTCTGGGCTCCTTCTTCTGCTCGGACTGACCGCTGTGGATGTGGTCAGTGCTGTTGCGTGCGTCTCTGGCCAGTTGAGCGCGTGTGGCGGCGATCAGACTGTCGTGAGCCAGCTCCTGGACCCGCAGGTACCACGGCGCTCCGCCATCATCAGTGCAGTCTCCGGACGAAACCTCCTCCTGCGTCTCGTCCACATCGTCCTGAACGAAGACCAGCGGCTCGGCCGACAGCCCTGCAACACAAGCACTGCGTCACCGCTCTCTCTCTCTCTCGTGAAGCCAACACGGACGTGAGTAAAACTAATTCATCGACTGACCGCTCCAAAAGGGAGTCAGTCCCATAGACCTCCCTCATGTTAAAATACCCAACTTTACAGCAGAAAAACATGTTTACAGCCTGGTACAAAAAGTGGTTTTGATCTATATCGCTAATTTAGCCCTTCATTACAACTGTGGGGGGGGGGTTATTACTCATCCGTTTAAATTATATTAAACCTTAAAGTTCTGCATAATTAAGGGCGTGGGCACTTGAGTGATCAGTGGATTGCAGCTGCCTCGCGCTAGGTGGGTGTGGTTTCAGCAACCAGCTCCGCCCACCTCCCGCCTTTTTGCCCATTTTCGGTTATCCAGCCAAGATGGAGACGGCCGGCTCCGCCCACTTCGAGCTTCAGAAACCTGACATCACGGACACTACGTTCTTACAGTCTACGGTCAGGACATTACTCTGGACGTGTGACCGCTGAACAGTTACATTGTTACTATATCAAGTACTTTATGAACGTAGACACACTGCAATAAATGAGTCCCTTACTTAGTATTTCAGTCTTGTCTTCTAGTGTAAATATCTAAACATTCTTCAATCAAGATGCATTTACTGGACATTATTTAAGATATTAAGTCTTGTTTTCTACAAAAAATACAAATGTTCTTAGTTTTTGCTTGAAACAAACTAAAATATCTGTTAATGTGGCAAGAAAATAATCTTAATTCAAAGCTAAACAAGATTATTTTTCTCCCCTCATTGGCAGATATAAGTCATCTTCATTCATTAACACAACACTGATTAATGTCATCACTTTAATTAAGATTATAATCGAATCAGCACAAAATCAGACTTTAGCTGCTCGTTTACTTTGAGCTCGTTAATACAGATTTAAAATCATAACAATATATAGTTGAATAGCTATGATACTGTTTTAAAATCAAATCTTTGCATAGTTATGACAGCATCTAACGAAGCTTTGAAAACACAATCTTATAAAAATTAATAAAGCATAAACATAAACCCAAATTAGTTCTGTGTCTTCCTGAAACATTGCCGTCTCATATTTTAAAGCAATTTATGAAAGATATCAATCATATCTGTGTGTGTGACAATATTCAGATGTTATCGTTTACATTTTCATAAGTAACTAATTACACATTTTTTCTAAGTTACTGTAACAGATTACAGTAGCAATTATTTTGTAATTAAATATATAAAATTAACTAAAAATAAATCACTGTATTACTACATCGTATTATTTCATATCACTGTAACAGTATGCATCATAATATGGTTATTTTTGCTGGAAAATATTATTCATATTAATAATTTTTATCAATATTAATATTTAATAAAATATATTCAAACACTAGATGATTAGGTTTGTATGACTGATTCAGATGTGCACTTATGAAAACAAAGCAAATATATAAAGCCAAAATTATATTACTAATTTATTATTTTTAGTGCTGTCAAATAATCACGATTAATCACATCCAAAATAAAGTTTTGTTTACATAATATGTGTGTACTGTGAATATTATGTTTATATAAATACACACATTCAGTATATATTTAGAAAATATTTATATGTATATTATATACAATCATACCATATTTTTTTTTATAAGTTATAAAAACTTATTTTAGATGCGATTAATAATTTGACAGCACTAATTATTTTTTATAATTTTAATAAATAAATAAATGGTTAAAATTAATTGTATTTATACAAAAATGTAATGGTTTTATTTTGAATGAGCTATAATAACCCTGACATGAGCATCAGGTTTAGCTCCAGTAAAGCAGAAGAGACACAAACCAAATATTGTGATATTATTTATGGAAATGAAATCAAATATTTATGATGGACTCGCACCTTTGGCCAGATTGAGCAGGACATACGACGTGCTGTCGTGGCTCTCCAGCTCCTGCAGGATGGTGGGCGGGGTTTGTGCCGGAGGGGGAGGAGTCTGCAGCTGAAGCACCAATGGGCTTCGCTGAGGGCCGAAGTCTGAGAGCGAGGGGGAGGCGGCATGACTCAGAGCGCTCTCTGAAAACACAAACACAGCGTGATTATCAAGAGCCACAAAAACATCATATTACATCTAAACAAAGTCCTGAATGTCAAAATCATTCTCAGCAAAGACAAAATGAGCAGTTCTGTTCAAATATATATATATATATATATATATATATATATAGGACATGGCAAGGTTAGTATAGGATGTTTTTTTTTATTAAAACAATATATATATATATAAATAATTTTAACCCTTAAATATATTTGCATTTGTAAAAGATGTGGCCGCCACAATCCTTCTCAGCAGCTAAGAATGGGTTTAAGTCCGTTATCTTTTATCTTCTGCTGTGGAAATATCAGATTACATTACATTCATTTATAAGATCTGATCATCATCAGTCTGTCTGGAGTGACATGAAGAAGCAGCCGGACTAAATCCAGAAGATCTGACGCTCGAGTGGACAAAACCTGCTTTAAACCAAAGACTATAGAGACATGTCACTCGTATAACAGCGCTTAATACAGCCACTCAAGCGCAGGAAGCCCCGCCTTCTGACCGAAAGAGCCAATCACAGCAGCTGTTGTCCCGGTTGCTATATAAACAGTCAGCGCGCTCTGAGACACACGCATGCTGGTCTAGCCAGAGAAATACGCTTTTTGAGCAAAATAAACAGTTGTTGTCCAATTTCATTGGTTTTGGAGAATTTTAGAGTGATAGCAGCTGCACTTGAGTGCCCGAGAGGCGTTTCAAAGATGGCCGCCGAGTGACAGAGACTTTGTTTACACACAGTTTAGACGTTTTATTCGTACACGAGCACCTAACGCTTTTAACCGGAGGTCTCTTGAAGCATCAGTGCTTCTTCACACAGACCTGACAGCTCCAGCAGCGTAGTGTCCACCTCCTCCAGACTCGGACCCAGCGGGATGGACGCGTTCTGGACAAACTCGACCAACAGCTGCACACAAGCACAAAACACCAGACAATATCCCCCGGTAAGAAACCGCAGCACAACTCTGAGTATGCATATACAGTGATTATTATAGAGTCAAAGCACAATACTGCGCAGATCAGGGCTGCGCGCTTACCAACATAAGAGAGGAACGCTGGGAAATTACACATTTGACAACTGTACTAGAAAATTGTTATTATATTTTTTTTATATTTACTTATAGGAAAATATGACTAAATGTAGGTGAATTAGCACAAATACTGCATATTTTCAGTTTTTATTTTAACTTTAATTGAAGTTGTAGTTTTTTTTGCTTACCAACATAAGACTGTTAGGAACGCTGGTTAGATTACACTATTTGTTAACTTACTAATAACTCCGTTATCAGGTTTTGTTCATGTAAATTTTTTTATACAAATTACAAAATTTCAGATTTATTTTAACTCAGTTGAAGTGTAGTTTTCCCTTTGTTATAATACTACACTATTAATAACTATTAGTTAAACTATAATAACTCCGATCAGGTTTTATTCATGTAAATAGAAATTAGATTAAAAATATATATTTTTATTAGTGCCGAGCAATGATTAATTGCATCCATAAAAAAGTGTTTATATAATATATAGCACGTGTATGTAATGTGTATATTTATTATGTATATATAAAACAATACATAAACTATTATTATTTTTGTGCCGAACAATGATTAATTGCATCCATAAAAAAGTGTTTATATAATATATACGTGTGTGTAACGTGTATATTTATTATGTATATAAACACACACATTAATAGTATATATTTTTAAAATATATTTAATATATAAACATAACTTATTTTTCTTAAATATACACAGTACACACACATATATATTATATGCCCAGCACTGATTTGTTATTATAGTATGCAATTAATTATGATTATTATTAATTAAAAATAACAATATTCGTTTTTAATTCACTGTAAAGCACTCCGGTTAACCTCAGTTGTTTTTTTAATGTCCTCTATAAATAAACATTGATATTAATAATAATAGTAGTATCTTATATGCATATTAATATATAAACAACATTTTAACCAAAATGTGAACACAGACAAGCAAAAAAAATACAAAATTTAAATGAATTAAATTGCTCTTTCAAGTTTTATAATTAAAAATCCTGATATAATAAGTAATTAAAACAGTAATACCTCAGGTTTGGAGTCAAGTTCATCAGAAAGCATGGATTCAGTCGAAGGTAATCTGTCCACACCAGAGATAACACAACACATGAATATGAATAACATCAGCCATATATTATTAATTATTATTAATGAGTAGACGGAGAATCTGACCAGGTGCAGGCGCTTCATGTGGCTCTGGGTCTGTCCGTCATCTGCTCCCTCTCACACGTCAGAGACGCGACGTGATGACGCCTGCGTGACGTCACGAATACATTAACATACTAATGAGCACGTACCTCAAAACCGCACAGTAGTTCCCATAAAAACACGGGACAGATCAAAGTGTGCCGAATAAATCCAGTCGAAGTTACACATCAACACAATTACATTCGCATACACTCGTGAATATTAATGAACAGATCAAAAAATTAAGTTAACATGGTTTTTAAATCGTGACAAACTAGTAAACTCACACTGTTTATCAACGAGAGGTGCTAATGAGGCCTTATAAACACGAAGCATGTGTCGGTAATGAAGCCTAGAGTTAGCTGGAGCTCAAATCTCCCTCATTCCTGTCACTATTATACAATCACACATGATATATCAGCTGCTTACCTTCATCGCGCTGGTGTTTGACAGCGAGCAGCAGAGATAAACACAAACTCAGACGCGCGTGGCGAGCACTTCCGGGCCGCGTGCGCGACTTCCGCCTGAAGAAAAGACTCGACTAGTGTTATCAAATAACGTCTTATATAATCTTTAGTGTTATGGAAATTATTGAGGGAAAGCCTGGTGTGTTTTTTGCAAGCTAATAACGGCTGCCTTTCATTAAAAGACGCGCTTTGTGAATCAGTTGAGTGAATCGCTAAAGGAATCGGTTCATGATGCTTGATTCTTTTGAACCGATTCTTTCTGAAAGAATCATTTTTGATAACCAGCAAATATAACTCCACTGAAAAATATCAAACACGTAATTATGTTTCAATAATATTTTTCTTTAAAAACTCTTTTTTACTTTACAGTTACCAAATATTAAAATAACTTTATTTTGTTTTCCATTTATATTTTAATATTAATTTAGTTGTGTTTGTTTGCCATTTTTAATAGTTTTGGTTTCTTTTTAAACCAATTTTTTTTTATATGCCTATAACCCCCCCCCCCCACACACACACACACACAATTTTAGTACATTAAGTTAAAAGCAATTGAATTATATAAAAATCAGAAATGTGTCCTTGCCATTTTTAATATTTTATTCAATGTTTATTTAATAACTATGATGTTTTTACTTTTAAAAACAAGACTTGATTTAATTTAAATTTGTGTTATGTTCATATTTTATATTTGTGTTGACACGGACGCATAATGACGCCGACACGCTTGACAATTATTTTAATAACTTTTGACAGTGTATTCAGTAAAACATTAAAATGTACAAATAATTATATATAATAAAAAAAACACATGTAAAAAAGCATCAGTAAATTAATAATATGAACATTAACCACAGCGTTGGTTTTGTACGTCTGAGAAATGTTTATTAATATACAGTTTTGATCAATAATCCGCTGTATTCATGTAAAAGCACAGCAGTTATGATAAAACAAAACCCTGCTCAATCGTACATTGTGAGGATTATCTAACGAACTTAATGAAAACCCGGCGTATTATTTTACTTACAAAAGACAGAAATAACAAAAATCAGTAATAAGACAAACAGAACCAGATGATGGACTCTAAAGTCATATTTTAGTAGATTATGGTTCAGAATTAGAGGTTCGTCACATCTGAAGCACGTTTGGCTTTGATAGGATTCGCTCTGTTCAATTGCTTTTATAAAATAAAGATTGCCATTAATTAACACTGTAAGCCCGGGCCCGGTGCCAAAATGTCTGGGCCCCCCTAGAGAGGAACTGTGGGCTTGGTGTCAGTAATCAACGGGAGCTATCTCCTGCGTATAGCAGCAACATCCAGGACGCAGCACACTGGGGGGTTTCACACCCGGTGCTGACGGTCCGCACGACGGACCGGCTGCAGTCGCCATTCTCCCCCCTCCCCTCACCACCTAAAATCCATGCAATGTAATATGTACAAAAAGTAACCATACATGTTTGATATCTTTTGAAATGTCTCAGTGCGCCTGGTAAAATGGTCTCATCCTCCCAACCATAATGAAAAGCTAAAAGAAGTTCTAAAATCTGAGAAGAATAGTGTACAGCAGGGGGACGTGCCCTCCCCCTGATTTCCTACTCAAAACACCTCCTGTATGTAAATAAGTAATCCTGGCCACAGGATCTCCAGAAGCCTTTTTGTTGCCAATTCTAAAGACTAATTATAATGACAAGATACCACCTTGGTGGGTCTATTGAATTATCTGGGTATATAAGGGAAAGAGACAGAAAATTCTGGGAGTCAGTAAACTGATTGCCCGCACATGTCACTTGTGTGTAGTTTTTCATTGCCAGGTAGTAATTTCTTCAAGTTCTTCAATTCCTGAATTATTGTTATGTTATGGTTAACCGTTGATTCTATTCTTGTAACATTGGAGCTTTGAATTATTGTTTTGATTACCTGGTCAATAAATTGTAACGTTTGATTCTATTCTAACTGCCTCTGAAGAGTGCTTTCTCTCCGCTAGATTAGTGGATTCGTATATTTCCGCAAGCCTGCGTCAGTTTTAGCGACGGCTAATATCCGGCATCTTTTAAGTGTGCTTGGGTGTAGGGACGGGCTAATTCCGTTCAGTGACGGTGAACGCCGTCTGATCAGACTGAATTCGGGTACGTCCACACCTCTGACTTTGATTTAATGTTACTTTAAACAAAGATTTGGCCAATCCAAAGCTATTACGAGTGTAGTATATTGATCTGCTAACATATCTGATAGTGGCCAAAACCCTTTACTGAAGTAAACGATTGAGTTCGAGTTCTGAGGGTGCCCCATGAGGGTTATTGATATCTCTGATTGTGTACGTGTGAATTTACGGCAAATCTCAGATACGTAACCATAATTTACCTCTGACTGATGACCGGGCCTGACGAGATTGTGTCCGTGAGATCTGTGGAAAACAGGACCTCTGAGCGATATAGCTTCCCTATGTCTGGACGGGTAAAGTATTGAAAAAGAGCTGATAAGAATAATCAATCATTCGTTCCTGTTTTAATGATGCACAGACATCATTAAAACCCTTTTCATTTTATGGAGTCAGATGAAATAACGAGGTAAAATATATAAGAAGAAGTGTTCCATTTTAATGTTCTTGTTGTGTCGTGAAAAGGAAAGATCGTAACACGCAAAGCCCTTCACCCGCGGAACGACTGCCCTCATTGGATCGTTCCAGCCGGGTCCTTTTCTTACAGTGGTGACCCCGAGGACGTGATTCTCGCAGAGACTAATACGTCATTCCAGCTGCGACAGCCGCGACATTCAACTTGAATTCTCTTTGGGACATGAGGTTTGAACTCCTTCTCATCCATATCCAACTGCTGTGGTAAGTATATTTTCTTTGCCTCTTAGAAGTTGAGGGAAATATTGTTTACACCATATAGACACATTTTGTAGAACGGGTCGGTATACCCATTTTTGAGACCGGAACCGAAAAACCCGGTGGTATTAAGAATTAGACGAGAAACAACATGTCTTTTCAGGGAAACCACAGCAGCAAAGGAGATCAGGAGATAATGGAAGTTTTAGGAATACAATTACAAAAAATCCTTGTTCGGTTAAGCGACAAGGGATTCAATTTGAAGTGGAACAACAACGAAATAACATCCTGGTATTCTGCCGAGGGTGCGAGACTAAAATCGAAATCAAAATACAAGAAAATTCCCGCTGCAATTGTTTATTTGCTTCGTCGTAACGACCTCGCGACCATGACCGAGAACGAAAAAACAATAACAAATATCAAAGAAATCGAACGAGTGCGATCTGACGAATTACAAAAGTTAAGAAAGCAAGTCGAAATGTTTGCATACGAGCAACAGGGGTGGGCTAGACAACGCGAAGAAATGGCTACAAAAATTGATCAAGTTCAAGGGAAACTAATTACATATAGTAATTACATATCTGCGCTCGAAGATTGTTGCGACAAAACAGGTTTTCCAGTTGCCGCAGTTAAACAAGCAGCACTGGATGAAACCGAGTTAGAGGCGCAAACTGAAAGCGAAGATGAGGACACTGCGTTAGCGTGTAACAATAGGCCACGCAGAGAAACTCGTAACCGAGCTCTCGTGAGTCTGTGGCCAGAAAAACAGAGCCTGCGAAGCCCAATAAAGACCCGAACCAAATCAAACGACTCGCCAAAAAAGGCAGTTAAAATCGCAGTGTTAAAAACCATGAAAAATGCGGATGATGATATCACAACAATCAGCCGCCCGTTAACATGCGAAGAATGCTCTAGGCATAAACAAGTCGTAGGAATTATGCCGAGAAAAGGGCCTTTTCAACCCTACTGGGAAGCATTGATGCTACAGGCTAATGTCTACAAACTAGAGATTAGAGACGTATGGCAAGTAGCCCTCCTCACTATCCCTGAGGAGCTCAGACCGAAACTAAACACAGAAATGAAATCCGGCAACATAATGAACAGAGTAAATGACGAAACCGACGAAGGGATTTATGAACGTCTAAAACAGGCATTATTAGACATGAGGGGACCGTCACATGCAGACTGGAGCAAAATATTAGAAATCAAACAAGCAGGTAATGAGTCATTTGAAACGTACGCTGAACGGTTATGGGTAACATACAGAGAGCACTCAGGCCTTGAAAATGCAGACCGCAACCATGACGCATTACTGCAGCTTGTTAAAAACAATGCCGGCATCCCCGTTCAAAAAGCGTTATCAAATGGCGTCGACCCAGCCGAAAACACGTTCAGAGCAATAGTAGATTGGGGTTCAAGAATAGAAAACAGATGGCGATTAAAACCCCGCAGCGTTGCGTCCGCACAGTGGTTAACAGAAGGGAATAGCACAGATAAATTTAGCCAAAGATCTCCAAACAAAATATGCCATTATTGCAGAAGGACTAACCATGTAATGCGAGATTGTAAAAAAAGAGAAAAAGATTTAAAAGAACAAGCGAAGAATTACCAAACAACGCCCTCTAGCGACGACTCTGAGCTGTTGAAACAATTCGTAAACTTCATGAATGAGTTTAAAAAACAAAACGGCCAAAATGGCGCGGCCCACAACCCGAGCGGAACGACTGAAAATTACAATCACCAATAGGGATACGTGGCCTCCATTGCCATAGGGAGCATAATTAAGAGTGGAAACCGAATAAAAATAAGGGCTAATTTAGGAGGCCAGTTAGCCAACATACTTATTGATTCGGGCGCAGCGTGCTCCTGTACAGACATTCCACTACCTTTAACCAACGAAATGATTTCGATCCAAGGCATCGGCGATACGATAATGATTGCGACAAAAAACACAGCCAGTTCAACTTGATTTAGGCGTGACAGTATTGGAAGAATCCCTCTGGTATTTACCTAACAACAGTGAAGGGACTGTACTGGGAATGGACATAATGCGAAAGTATGGCTTTGTAATTCACTGCTTTGAAAAGCAAATTGAGCTGAAAACAGAAAAAACAGTAAAACAGTGCCTACCAAAAAAAATAACGAGCGTTATGTCCATATCCACCCCAGATCCTATTCAACAGATGGTAAACAAACACGATAGCATTTGGGCTACACATGAACATGACTGCGGCCTCATTGACTTTGTTGTGTGTATTGAAGGGGAGCCCCCTCCCCCACAAAAACAATACCGCATCAAACCAGAGGCAGAGTCAGCCGTTCATGAAATTGTACACCAACTTGAAACCAGAGGTATAGTCCGACGATGTAGTTCGACCACAAATTCTCCATGCTTACCAGTACCAAAATCGAACGGTAAATGGCGTCTTTGTATTGATTATCAGCGTCTAAACAAAGTGTTGCCCAAGGCTACACCTATAGTGGCAAATCCATCGACGTTATTA
Organism: Schizopygopsis pylzovi; assembly: GCA_027422435.1. Taxonomy (NCBI): domain Eukaryota; kingdom Metazoa; phylum Chordata; class Actinopteri; order Cypriniformes; family Cyprinidae; genus Schizopygopsis; species Schizopygopsis pylzovi. Next base: position 762,405 of record CM049816.1, read on the forward strand.
TCACAAATCTCAACACAAGCGACTTGGTTTACGGTGCTCGACGTAAAAAACGGTTTCTGGTCCATCCCAATCAAACGCACCGATCAGTGGAAATTGGCCTTCACTGTGAATCAAATCCAGTACACTTGGGAACGGATGCCACAAGGCCTCCATAACAGTCCTGCGATTTTTCACAGAGCATTAGAAGACACGCTAAATCCACTGACAGGGACCGGAAACGTGATTCATTACGTTGATGATATACTTATCGCGACCGAGGGATCACTTGATGATCATTTGCTGCTCGTTGACGAAGTGCTGTTAACACTCGGTAAAGCTGGCTTCAAATTGAACAAAGAAAAAGCCCAAATTGCTCAAACCGAGGTTCAGTACTTGGGTTACACGATTACGCAAAGCTATCGAGCATTAACAGATGATAGGCGGAAATGCATCGCTGAATTGCCCCGACCACACACGCTAAACTCATTACAGAAAGTGCTGGGAACAGCAAACTACTTAAGAGATTTCATACCAGACTTTGCGAACGCCGTCACGCCATTATATTCCCTCTTAAAAGGAAAATCAAAACCCTCCGACGTCCTCGAATGGACAGAGGAACACGATAAAGCTTTTACGAGTCTAAAAGAAAACTTGTGCTGTGCTCCCGCGCTCGGTCTGCCCAACCCCAAAAAATCCTTCCACTTACAAGTGGACGCGAACGAAAACACACTAAGTGGCGTTTTAGCTCAGGACCATGGGGGAAAATTGCGTCCAATTGCATATTACAGCCGAAAAAAATCCACGATCGAACAAGGATTCGACCCATGCACTCAGCACGTACTGGCGGTTCACTGGATGTTGACAGCAACTGAACCAATTGTAGGTTTTCAACCTATCGTTGTGCATACAGTGCACACGCCAGTACAAATGCTGTTGCAGGGCCGAATAAAAGGTGTGTCGTCTCAAAGGCTAGCAAGATGGCTAGCAGACATACAAGCACGCGACATCACAACTGTTAACGATCGAATATTGCCTCATTTATTGGGAGATGTTGAGGGCCACCCACACACATGCCAAACGAAACAGGAAGCACAGAGCCCAGTTCATGACCAAGAACTTCCAAATCAGACACAGGTGTACATTGATGGCTCCCGATACTGGCATGATGGCAAATTCCATACAGGATGTGCGGTGTGGGCTCCTCACTCTCCCAATTCAGACAATAACCAATTGCTAATCAAACTATCCGGAAACACATCTGCGCAAGAAGCTGAACTTATTGCATTACTCGAAGCAATCAGATCACATCACGAGCCGCTGTGTATATACACAGATAGTCGATACGCATTTGGTACAGTCCATGATTTCATGGCACAGTGGCAGTTGAGAAAATTCCTCACGTCTGCCGGAACGCCGATCAAACATTTTAACATCATAACTTCGATTTGGCAGGAGATTAGAACACGCGATTCCTCACTCTCCGTCGTTAAAGTGCGTGCGCACATCATCAAAAATCCAGATGAAAACGAAAAAAACAACAACATCGCAGATCAATTAGCCAAATTAGCAGCACAAAAGGGAGATGAATGGAAGCCTGACAGACTGGTTGTTCCTGCCGTGAGTGCGATTCAAACTATTCCTATGGATTTAAAACAGTACCAACAAGAACTATGGAGTTCTGATGGAGAGCTGACACCGCACCTGCAGCAGGACCAACTAGTCAAGGTCACTGAAGGCATGATTTTAAGAGACGATAAATACATTGTTCCAGAAGCCCTCCAGAAACCAGTGATAAAGTTGTACCACGATTATGCACACGTATCAGCCCCCAAAACACAACAGCTGATCCAAAAGAACTTCTGGTGGCCACAAATGGCATCAGACATTCAAAGATGGTGTGACACATGCATCGTATGTGCCACCATTAACCAAGGCAAGCCTGGCCGTACAAAACTGTGTAGACCAGAGCCACCCAAGGGACCTTGGGAGTTACTCCAATTGGATTTCATAGGCCCACTACCTAGTGCCAAAGGGGGGTATCGTTATTGCCTTGTGATAATTGACAAATTTTCCAAATGGGTCGAAGCAATCCCCACCCGCAATAACAGTGCAAACACAGTGGCACGAGTAGTAGCGAACCAAATCCTCCCACTCTGGGGAGCACCAATCCAAATTGAATCTGACCAGGGCACACACTTCACAGGTCAGGTGATGAAACAAATATGCCAGATGCTGAACATCAAACAAAGGTTTCACATACCGTATCGACCACAAAGCTCAGGCATGGTGGAACGGGCCAACCGCACAATAAAAGAAAGCATATCAAAACAGGTAGCACAACACAAAAACCAATGGATTGATGCCCTACCCACAGTCCTAACAATACTGCGGGCAACTCCTTCAAAAGCCACAGGTATCAGTCCATTTGAACTCATGACTGGAAGAGTCATGAAGCTGCCCATAGACCCAGAAATTGCCCCAGCAGACCTGGGGCCCCTCGTGGTTGCAACTCAACAGTCTGTGCTCAAGCAATTACGAGAGAGATTGGAAGTGCTACATGCACGCGCTGCTCTGAAACAACAGCAATCAGACTTAATGAATGATACACAATTCAACCCAACCTCTGAGGTGAAATTCTCAGAAGGAGACATGGTAATGGTACGCGTTTTTGTGAAGCAAGGTGCATTCACACCCCGATGGCATGGCCCATATGAAGTTAAAGCTATATGCAACAGCTGTGTGGCCACAACTGTAAAAGGGAAACTGCGATGGTACCACATGTCTCAGTGCAAATCATTCAAAAGTACAAAAATACAATAAATAAATGTCACTGTCTTCTCCTCTTGCCTCCCAGGTCGACTGCAGCGATCCCATGGAGACCAGATGAAAGGAAAGTGTCTGGGCCCACGTGCATCAGACTGGGCCAAAGGATTTCACTCACACACAACCTGAAATGTGAGAGGTGGGTGTGGAAATACTCCAAGGGGCCATCCACACAAAAAATCACAGTCGCACCAAAAGAGACAATTACATGGCCTCCCGGATTAGCACCGGATCCAAATTGCACACCACAAATTTGTTGTAGTTCAGGTAACACCCACCCACCTACAAGAAACATGTCAGGACACACTAGAGCACCAAAATTCATGCACAACCTCACCGCCTGGTATCAACTTAAAATAGATCCAGGTGACACAATAGGTAACATGTACACACTACACGAAAACAAAAACAATGGCATAGACCCAAAATTGTGCTACTATGTTAAAAATTTGGAACCTGCAACATATAGGTGCACACATACAGAAACACATAATGACACACATATGAGATTCACCGAACTAATGTACGATCTCACGTCGTACACACCTAACGAGCCAAAACCAAAAACTTTTGTCTGGACCAACCGAAAGGAAGGAATGTATTGTGTCGGGGAATGTTCGCATAGCATAGACAATTTCACCAATCCACACAACTGTTCATGGACTGTTAAGTACTGTTTTAATTTGACCACCTGTGGATACACTAAACCCAAAAAGTGTCCAGAATTGCACTCAATTCCTCCTGGTGGACTGATTAGAGGAAACATCAACAAGACTTTATTACATGATGTAAATTTGGTAATGACACATGTAACTTATAACATTTCCAATATACTCTCTGCCTATACAAAACATTGTAATACTAATGATGAGTCATATGCATGGCTACAGTCACGAATCGATGATTTAATTTCTGATTACAAAGACAGACTTGCCGCCCAAATTCCACCTGCTCGCTCAAAACGAGACCTGCTCAGCAGTATAGCCGGCCTGTTCGGATCAATTAATTCAGCAGCCAACACTTATAAAATAACCAAACAATCTCAATTCTCCACATGGTTGACAGATCAAATGGCCACTGGTTTCCAACACATCACCAATAGCAATGATAATATTATCAAAGCGGTTCGTTCCGAGGCGCAGGCGCTTCTAACGATCAGCCACACATTGTTCAATCAGACCCGTACCATCGAACGTGACTTAGCCTGCAGATCATATGCACAAGATTTATTCACTGCAACAAGACAAGAAATTTTAGATCTTCGTCTTCACAAGACCCCGAGACATGTTTTGAACGATTTAATTGAGGTTTTAGATTTACATAGATGGTTCTCTTCAGAAAAAATGAAAAATGTAAAGTATTCAGAATTAATATCCACAATTATGATGTATACTGGAAACGAATGTATTGGTTGTATTGGATTTTTTGCCACTTTTCCTTTAATCCACCCAGATCAAGTTTATCCAAATTCCACTAATATTCGATCCATTGGCATGGTAGTTAAAGATCAGGTAATTAAATGGGATCACCTCACCGGATATATGACGCTGAAGGGTACTGAGACCGTATTTACCAGTCGCACTTGTTGTCATGAAACTCACAATTATGTTGTCTGTACATGTAACACATTACAACCTTTCTCTCCCAATGATAACAAACTCATAAGTGTTGAATCTTTGCATGGACATTCAAATGCGATTCAGGTGTCTCATACACAGTGGTGTGTCATCAGTGAGATGAATTCGTTCACATATGGAGGACTGACCTGTCCTGCTGATCACTCATTTTGCTTGGAAGTGACAGAGGACTTTTCTATGGGCCAGATCGACATCCTCGGAAGGATGCCAAAGGACGCAGAGGTCTCCCCATGGTGGGACGACACCTTTTATGAACACGGAACACAAGCCTTGATCGACACGATGGACCTGGTACAGAACGTCATCCTCCAAACAGAGTACCACCTTTCTCAAGCACAAGTGGAGACAAACTTGGCGCGAAAGACTGCACAGATTCTGTCTAGCTCATCCACCCGATCGGCACAGACTGCATATACCTGGTGGGACTGGGTACTTCGAGGTTGCGCAGTTGGAAGCGCACTCATCTTCTCCTTCACGCTATTCCAATGTTGCTATTTCCGACACCTCATCAGATCAGTAAAAGCATCCACCAACACTATCCTAACCCTCAGCTCCTTAAAGCTGCCCGCCTTACAACGACTGAAGTGACACTGCAGGGAACCCTGGGAGTGGCCCAAACAGTGCCAAAGGGAGAAAACTGTAAGCCCGGGCCCGGTGCCAAAATGTCTGGGCCCCCCTAGAGAGGAACTGTGGGCTTGGTGTCAGTAATCAACGGGAGCTATCTCCTGCGTATAGCAGCAACATCCAGGACGCAGCACACTGGGGGGTTTCACACCCGGTGCTGACGGTCCGCACGACGGACCGGCTGCAGTCGCCATTCTCCCCCCTCCCCTCACCACCTAAAATCCATGCAATGTAATATGTACAAAAAGTAACCATACATGTTTGATATCTTTTGAAATGTCTCAGTGCGCCTGGTAAAATGGTCTCATCCTCCCAACCATAATGAAAAGCTAAAAGAAGTTCTAAAATCTGAGAAGAATAGTGTACAGCAGGGGGACGTGCCCTCCCCCTGATTTCCTACTCAAAACACCTCCTGTATGTAAATAAGTAATCCCGGCCACAGGATCTCCAGAAGCCTTTTTGTTGCCAATTCTAAAGACTAATTATAATGACAAGATACCACCTTGGTGGGTCTATTGAATTATCTGGGTATATAAGGGAAAGAGACAGAAAATTCTGGGAGTCAGTAAACTGATTGCCCGCACATGTCACTTGTGTGTAGTTTTTCATTGCCAGGTAGTAATTTCTTCAAGTTCTTCAATTCCTGAATTATTGTTATGTTATGGTTAACCGTTGATTCTATTCTTGTAACATTGGAGCTTTGAATTATTGTTTTGATTACCTGGTCAATAAATTGTAACGTTTGATTCTATTCTAACTGCCTCTGAAGAGTGCTTTCTCTTTACTAGATTAGTGGATTCGTATATTTCCGCAAGCCTGCGTCAGTTTTAGCGACGGCTAATATCCGGCATCTTTTAAGTGTGCTTGGGTGTAGGGACGGGCTAATTCCGTTCAGTGACGGTGAACGCCGTCTGATCAGACTGAATTCGGGTACGTCCACACCTCTGACTTTGATTTAATGTTACTTTAAACAAAGATTTGACCAACCCAAAGCTATTACGAGTGTAGTATATTGATCTGCTAACATATCTGATAGTGGCCAAAACCCTTTACTGAAGTAAACGATTGAGTTCGAGTTCTGAGGGTGCCCCATGAGGGTTATTGATATCTCTGATTGTGTACGTGTGAATTTACGGCAAATCTCAGATACGTAACCATAATTTACCTCTGACTGATGACCGGGCCTGACGAGATTGTGTCCGTGAGATCTGTGGAAAACAGGACCTCTGAGCGATATAGCTTCCCTATGTCTGGACGGGTAAAGTATTGAAAAAGAGCTGATAAGAATAATCAATCATTCGTTCCTGTTTTAATGATGCACAGACATCATTAAAACCCTTTTCATTTTATGGAGTCAGATGAAATAACGAGGTAAAATATATAAGAAGAAGTGTTCCATTTTAATGTTCTTGTTGTGTCGTGAAAAGGAAAGATCGTAACACGCAAAGCCCTTCACCCGCGGAACGACTGCCCTCATTGGATCGTTCCAGCCGGGTCCTTTTCTTACAACACAAAGCCATGAAACACCAGCATCACATGACAAATATCCACGGATTTACAGCAGTGCTGGCAAATTATTAATCACATCCAAAAGTTTTAGTTTTCATAATATATATATATATGTATGTGTGTACTGTGTATATTTCTGTATGTGTATATATATATATATATATATATATACAAACACATGCATGTATATATTTAAGATTCTTTTATATATATTTAATATTATATAAATGTGTATACATGTAAATATTTTAAAAATACATATTATGTGTATATGAGTATTTATATATATATATATATATATATATATACATAATAAATATAAAAAATACACATATTTTATGTAAACAAAAATATATTTTTGATGTGATTAATCGCGATTAATTAAAATAAAGTCTTAGTTTACATAATATATGTGTGTACTGTATTAATATATATATATATATTAATGTGTATGTATATATATATATATATATATATATTTAAAAAATATATGTTTATATATTAAATATAATAATATAAATCTATATACATGCATCTAAATATTTTCAATATATATATATATTGTATATTAATATTTATATATACACATAATAAATATATAAAATATATATGTATATGAGCAAAATGTATATGAGTATTTATATACATATTTTATGTAAAACAATTATTTTGGATGCAATTAATCATGTCAGCAATAATATAAAGAAACAAAAAAGATAATTGCAACTTTGTATCTTCTTACAATTTTAATTTTTCATATCAGAATTGCAAATTAAGTCTGTAAACGTCGAGTAAACATTTCTATCTTTACTGAAAGTTATAATCTCCCAACTCAGACATTTCTTTATAGAGTTAATCTCTGTTTTTTAAAGCGAGTTGTAACTTTAAACTCGCAATCTCGGAGTTATCGTGCAATTCTGAATTTTTTTCTCATAATTTCAGAAATATAACATTTATTTATTTATTATTTTCCATTGTTGAAACAACCTTCCCCAGAAAACAGAGCTATATTCTCGAACACCCGCCGTTTCTACTCTTAACTGTACTGTATAAAAGCACATAAACACGCTTCAGAAAAAACACGTCCTCTGCTGCGCATGAAATATGTAATCCATAATCCATAAATCATACACATAAGAAACAAGCTCCTGGAAGCAAAGCAATGATGTATGAGCTAGCGGTGATGAGTAGCTGCCAAAGAAAGTTTGAGTTCTACACGATTAGAGTTTGAGTGAAACTTCATTGAGTAAGGCAAGATGAGAGCAGATTCATAACTGCTCCAAAACAACGGTATTTAGCACGAATGAAGGCACAGTGTCCGTGAAATAACGTCAGATCGTACGGCGAGACACTACAGGCAAAAACCTGGTCAGCTCAATTCTGCTTCAATAACACGTACATTTACAGACTAGTGAAAAAATACACTTATTTTTCCATAGATTTCAATTAAAATACATGTCTTTAAAAGTTTTTTCTCCACTTCAGAAGCACTTACGTGCATCAAGACTTAGGGGTTTATTCCTATCTATATTCTGAAGATTTTTACCGTGGGGTTTGTTCATATATCATTCACACTGATTTATATAACATTTTATTCCTAAAAAATAGGCAAAAATGCATATTTTTTAAAGGCTGTGAGTTTTTTCTTCACTTCAGCAGCACTTACATGCATCAAAACTTAGGAGTTTATTCCTATCTATATTCTGAAGATATTTACCATAGGGTTTGTTCATATTTCATTCGCCTGGTTTTATTTTACAATTTATCTATTTGCGCCGGTGTATTTCATGTTTTCTCAAAATGAGTTTTTTTTTCACTACAGCAGTACTTACATGCATTAAAACATATTTATTTCCATCTATATTCTGAAGGTTTCTACTGAGGGGGTTGTTTATATGTGACCCTGGAGCACAAAAACAGCCATAAGGGTCATTTTTTCAAAATTGAGATTTACGCATAATATCAAAGCTGAATAATTAATATTATCTCCATTGATGTATGGTTTGGACAATATTAGAAAATCTGGTGCAAAAAAATCTAAATATTGAGAAAATAACTTTTAAAGTTGTTCAAATTAATTCTTAGCAATGCATATTACATAATCAAAAACTAAGTTTTGATATATTTACGGTAGGAACATGATCTTAATATCTAATGATTTTTGTCATAATAAAAAATCTATAATTTTGACTCATACAATGTATTGTTGTCTATTGCTACAAATATACCAGTGCTGCTTATGACTGGTTTTATCATACATGTATTCCTAAAAACAGTTGAAAACTTTATGAATAAATATATAAACTGCTTTATGAAGAAAAAGACCTGAAAAGACCTAATGAAGAAATTATAAGAGTATAATTTAACAACAAAATTGTATCCAATTTACAGATTTCTGTTCTGGAAATAAGCACATTTACTTAGATAAAGTAGAGTTAAACAACATTTCAGTAAACTTCAATCAAATAAAATTGTCTTAATGTACTGTGATTAATTAAAATGAAGTACAGTGATCTCTAATAGTTCACCTGTAGTGTCTTGCCTTAGCGTTTTCTTTATGACAAATCTAAAATCGTATTGTGTTTTCTTCATATTTCAGGGTGAAATATGAGCTGGAAATTGTGCATATTCTGATGTTTTTGTATTTTAAGGACAATATCCTACAAAACTTTATAAAATCACAGATCCATGATGGAGAATGACGATGGCAAGGGCTGCAGCCTATCCTATTTTTGACAGTCTCTAACGATCAATTTTCCATTATTACTCATAATAATTGCTTTGAGAAATTAATTAGCTGTGCCACACACTTGAACTGTGTTGTTGGGCATCGTCTCATTCCATGATGCCTCAATATACGCTCGGTCTGCAGCGAGTTGAGACCGAATCTGCTCTTGCGCTTTATAAACAAGGTTTAACATTAATGTTAATGTCCAAAATAATTAATCCAAAACTGTGAAACGAGGTGAAAATGATATCAGGAGTGTAAAGAGCTTATGCACTGAACTAGGTTAAGGCTGAAGCTTATTAAAGAGCGAATGCATATCAATATCGGCATTGTTTTGACCTTAAGATAGATATAAACTACCGGGCAAACGAGTCTCTTCTGCTCACCAAGCCTGCATTTATTTGATCTAAAGTACATTAAAACAGTAAAATATTTGTACTATTTACTATAACTGCTTTCTATGTGAATATATGTTGAACTGCAATTTATTTCTGTGTATTTTCAGCATCATTACTGCAGTCTTCAGCATCACATGATCTTCAGAAATCATTATAATATGCTCAAAAAACATTTATTATTTACTTTTACTTTACTTTTTAGTCATTTAGCTGACGCTTTTATCCAAAGTGACGTACAAATAAGAAAAAGTAACTAAAACTATAAGTTAAATCTCTCTCTATATATATATCACACACACACACACACACACATTTAAGAAAATGGAGAAATTAATGCATACAACAACATTTCAAAACTAAACATTTAAATGAAAAATAAACAACTAAAAACTATTCAAAATATTAAAACAACAAAAAGTATGAGTATAAAAATTATTCTAACATGACACCAAGCCAAACACACGTAACGTTACTAAAATAACTCAAATTTATTAAAACTAAAACTAAAGAAAATACCTATAAAGACATAATAAATTCATACATAATTTATCTAAAATTAAAATAGATAAATCAAACGGCAGTAATCAGTAATCCTAAAATATAATTATTATTGTTATTATTAATGCTGAAAGCATTTATCTGACATAGAAATCTTTTGTAAAATTTAAAATATCGTACATAACTTTTGACCAATTTAAAGCATCATTGCTAATTAAAATATTAATCTCTACCCCCCCCCCCCCCCAAAAAAAAAACCCATGCGGACTCTAACGCTTAATGTAATAATGATACAAAAGCTTTTATTTCAGATAAATGCTGATCTTTGTATCTTTTTTATTCATCAAAGAATCCTGAAAAATGTACTCAACTGTTTTAAATAATATTAATATTTTTTGAGCAGCAAATCAGCATATTATTATGATTTCTGAAGATCATGTGACACTGACGACTGGAGTAATGATGCTGAAAATACACAGAAATAAATTACAGTTTAACTCATAGAAAATGATTTGAACTAGTTAAATATTTGACATTAAACGCAGGCTTTGTGAGACGTCTTTAAAAGCTAAACTCTTGCTGTAGACTGCTAGAGCAGTCAGATAAAAGTTGCCGTTTATAAACGAACGGTGCGCCGTGTCTTCGTCTCACTCCAGGTTCTCTTCGTGGCTCGGCGTCATGTCCTCCGCTTGCACGCTCGTCTGCAGCTTGCTCCAGATCTCCGAGTCTCCCGTCTGCAGCGCTTCCACCAACAGGTTGGTGTGTTGGCGCAGGCGATCCAGCTCCGTCTGCGTCCGGCGGTTCTGCCGGATCAACTCTTTGGTGCGCAGCGTGATGTCCAGCAAGCCTGAGTTACTGAGGACGTTGTATGTGTTGCAGAAGCGCGTTATCTTGTTGTCCGTATCATCGGAGCATGCAGTAGACGCCAGGGAGCCGTCCGTGGATTCGGGTCGCTGTTCGGTCGCCTCAGAGGAAGACGAGCTCTTGACTGAGCTGCTGCGGCTCTTAGGCGGATGAGGAGCGATTTTGGGGTAGGATTTGAGGATAGGGAGGTACTTTCTGTGCCGCCGGCGTTTAGGAACCGGGGCGGGTCTTTGTGGGACGACGGGTTGAAGGAAGACCACCTGAGGCTGAGGAACCACATCCATCGCCGGACTGAAGGCCCAGGGCTTCGAAGACGAAGGGTTTTCAGCAGACTGCAGATACACCATTATAATCAAAGTTAGACCTTGTTGTTATAAATCAGGATTCCTACACATTTTCCAGTCATAACGGCATTTAAAATTAAGTTCTTAGCAATGCATATTACTAATAAAAATTATGTTTTGATATATTTACGGTAGGTAATATCTTCATGGGACATGATCTTAATATCTAATGATTTTTGGCATAACTGAAAAATGTGTTATTTTGAGCCATACAATGTATTATTGACTAAATATAGCTGTGCTGCTTATGACTAGTTTGTGCTCCAAGGACACATATTTAACATTAATGGTTAATATAGAATTGTATTTGGTATACAGTACAGTCATCTGTACATTTCATTGATTTTCTCTAAGTGACATTAACATACAGAGCCCCTAAAATAAAAATAAAAAGACATTTACATGCACACAAGAAAATATGTTTTGCAGGCTTACGCATTACACGTTTCTAGTTTTATATAACCTATGTCTTTTGTGCATCACTACCATCTTACTATGAATAAAACACGAGCGTGGATGCACATGAAGCAATAGAAATATTTTCTTAATATCAAGGCCTTTAACACATCCTAAGAAACCATGACACAAAATGGGCTGACGGCATAAAATGTGCCAAGTTCAAGGGTTTATAAAAAAGACTGGTATTGTAAAATGTGTTTTTTGTTAGGGTTAGTATGCCATGTTTCAAGCTCTTAGGTCTCTTTAATGCACACTCTGTGGTGGCCAAGACACCACACAACACATGGCTCAGCGTGCATCGTCCTATAAGCTACGTTCAATGCTTTCTCATGCACACATAACAGTCTGTATATAATGTATTTTAGCAAAAGTCGTTGAGGCGATGTAACGCAGTGCTACGAATATTGAGACGAAACCCTAAATGCTTATAACCTGTATTTTGCATAACGAAAGCATGCACCTTGAATTCATTCAGTCGCATTTTGACGTCTTGTACAATACATTTATATGCAGAAATATTATTATGCAATTACAACTTAGATTATAAAAACTCCATTAAGTGTAATTTAAGCAGTTGTATAGCCAAAAACAAAATCAATCAGTTTAAACATTCAATATTATATTAATGTAGCATATTTTTTCAGCATTAGTCATTTTTCCCGAATCCCTGTTTGATGTCAACATGACTCATTAGCATATTCCCCGCCCACTTTTAGTGTTTTCTCATTGGTCTGAATGAAAATGCAAATTCATTCTTTGCCACTAGGTGTCACTTTTGTAGCGGTTTCCACAGTAACGCTGAACACAACGTAACACTGCGCTCTGCTTTAAATTAAATCGACCAATCAGAGCAGATTAGAGTCACGCAGAGAGGCGGGGCTTGGAAAAATATCGTTTAAGAGCAAATAAGATACAAATAAATGCATATTATAAGAAACCGAAAGAGTTTTTGTGACCTGGACCTGTTGTTAGAGACTCCCAAACCCATAATAGCAGCACTTTAAGGTGCTGTATGCAACCGGCGCTGAAGTTCACCTGCTGTAGAAGCACGTTGTTCATGAAGAGCATCGGCGAGAGTCCCTGCAGAGCTCCGCTGACCCCCGGCATCAGCTGCGATGATCTGGACCGCGACGCATCGTCTGTGTCCGTCTGATCCACCGCACTCAGATGCTCCGAGCCGCCGTCTGACAGAAACACACACTTAATCCACTGCGATCGTCAGTGAAGCCGCTTCTGTGATTAGTAGTAAATCTCCATGAAGCAGCATTTAATACAGAGCTGACAAGCTATGCAAAAATAATAAATCGCATTAGATATAATCGTGTGATTCAGTGTTCTTTTAAAAGTAACGCGTTACAACATTGCGTTACTCCCTAAGAAAAAAGTAACTAATTATGTTACTTAGCTACTTTTTATGGAAAGTAATGCGTTACGTTACTATCGCAGACCAGCCTTGGAAAATATTTTTGAGTACCAAAAATACTGGGGGGGGGGGGGGGTTTCCAAATAAATATAAATATATATTTAAAATGCTATTTAAATAATAAAAAACAAATGCTGCAGAAAAACACGGGAGAGACGTATCATTTTATGGAGTGGCCGTAATGTGTTCATTCATACGGGACACCAGAGGGCGCCAGAACATTAGCAAAAGCACCAAAAAGTGTAAATAAACCTCAGGCTGAAGGAAGAGTAAATCACGTCTGTACAGTTATCAATTAAAAAAACAATGTTAGGTTATCTAAAATCATTTTTGCTTATTATTATGACTGAACTGGATCATTAAAGGTTAGCCGCAAAGACATTGATTGATAAAATCAAGCAGGTCTGAGCTTGCATTTCACTGTTTTAATTACTTTTGACGAATACTGAATTAGTTTACGGCTCTAATTGCTTCTTACACAGAATAAGGCACATAGCACCCTACAGGCATTGCATTATTATATACTTTATTACTCTGATCAATCGTGTATTACCGCAGTCGTGTGTTGAATCAATGAAAGCAGTTAAATCATTGTTTATTCAGGGATTTCTTGGAGTTCACTACTGATCATAGAACCGTGCTTCAATCGTGAACATCTTCTCTAACACACCTGAGAAGCCCGAGTCCCTCTCGGACTCCAGCTTGGACTCGTCCATCCGTCTGTGTTTATATCTGGCCCTCATGTGCCCTTCATCCTTCATCCTCCGCCTGAGCCTGGAACAGCAGACAGCAGACGCGTCGATGACCAAAGAGTCTCTTTCATCTCAAGCAAACAGCATTCCGCTAACACGATTAATGAAGGAGATTCTGCTCGTTAGAAACACAGGAGCATCATTTAGAAATACACAAGAAAAACTTACTTTACGTGAGATGAAAATTATTGAATTTCATCTAGTTGCCATGGAAAGATTTCTCATTTTCATGCAGTTTGATTTTGAAGTGCTACAATAAATACAAAAAAAAAAATAAAATAATAATAATAAAAAATAATAACGAGACAAACATTTATATTAGTAAACTTAAAATGCAAAAATAAATACAAATTTATATAGTTTAATTTGAGGTAATAAAATAAATAAAACTGAGAAAATTAGTTAAAAATAATAATAAAAGTAGACAAAAACGAATAAAATTATATTACTAAACACACACACACACACACACACACAGAGGGAGCGAGAGAGAGAGAGACACACACACAGAGAGAGAGCGAGAGAGACACACACACACGCACACACACACACACAGAGAGAGGGAGCGAGAGAGAGAACACACACCACACACACACACACGAGCACACACACAGAAGAGGGAGCGAGAGAGAGAGAACACACACACACACACACACACACAGAGGGAGAGAGAGAGACACACACACAGAGAGAGGGAGCGAGAGAGAGAAACACACACACACACACACACACACACACACACACACACACAGAGGGAGCGAGAGAAAAGAACACACACACACGAGAGCAGAGAAAAGACACACACAGCACACGGCGCGCGCACACACACACAACACACACAAGACGACGCGAAGCGACACACACACAGAGAGAGGGAGCGAGAGAGAGAGAGACACACACACACACATACATATATATATAGATAAACTAATTAATAGCTCAAATTATCTTCCTTAGAACAAAATCAAGGACTACAGCTGGGCAACTATACAAGAAAACAAGTCATTATTTTTGTTATTAATTTGCATAAGAGATTTTTCGAAGCTTCCATTTCTAATAAAAATAAATTAACGTTACATTTTGTTTATGAATATAATATTTGCCTTGCAAAATGTAAAAGTTAACTACATAATTATTTAGCTTATGTTGTGAATAATTGCACATAACATCTTTCGAAGAGAGCATGTAATTAACATTTCTTTGAATGAATAAAAAGGCACGTGATATTATTAGCGCTGTTGTAAACAGAGCGTCATGACGTCATCGCTACGGCGTAGCCAGCTGACCTACTTCATCTCCAGCAGCTCTAGATCGGTCAAACGGCCTGCAATCTGACAGATTGTCGGTATTTATCGAATTAGTAACGTTAAGCAAAATGAGAAATAACAAATAAAAACAAGTTTCGAATCTAAACGTCAAGCTTTCACACAAACCACATCACAACACATGCTAAAGCAAAGCGGCAAGCGTCGTTAAAAGCAGAGCCACCGTTAAGTTTCTCCTCAGACTGTTTATTCGACACACCATCCGTTCAGAACGAATCATTTAGCGTAAAACCGTGGAAAGTCGGTCGTGACAGCTTACGTGCGTCTCGCGCTAGTCGTGACTTCATCCGGGAATCCCCAGAGATGATGAAAACAAGCTCTATCTGCAGCCCTCCGCGGCTCCGGTGGATATAAAGCGTTAAAACAGCGTTCACGGAACCGTTTACCAGCGTTTTACCGCGTTCTGGATGCGTGTCGTCGGTAAGACGCCCTGATCGTCACGCAAACGGCAGCACGCACGGTGCCGTACACGAGACCACAAGCCCCGCCCCCACACTGACGTTTCAAATAAATGAAGCGTCACTGCATTAATATTCACAAAGTGTACGTTAAACTTACAACAGCGCGTTTGTGTAATTCTTTCGCGTTATTTACGTTGGATTATTTGACGTGAGGCCATCGCTACGTGATTGACTTGCGATCTAATCCAATCGGAGGCCACTAAACCGCTCCGACTGGCCAATCCTGGCGCAGGAGGCGGGGCTCTGCCGCGAGGGCAAAGCGCGTTTGTTTAATGGGCTCTCCTTTTATGTGGGCGGGTCTGTTGCCGGAAGTGGGGCGCGTCAATTTTAATCATTAATGTACAAACAACTTGGCAGTCAAAACATCTTCACATTACAATATACAGAACAGGTGCATACTAATAAAACAGAAAGAGAGGCAAAACAAATAATAAATACATAAAACATTGAAAGAGTAGGGTTTTTCTTGTAAATGATATTCATAATAATAGAGTAACATTATTAGAATATTATCATATTAACATTAATTATCATATTTTAACATCATATTTAAAATAATAATAATAATAGAGAACAGATGTATTGCAATCTTCCCCTTCATCATCTTAAGGGCTTTTGTATACAAAACCAACAAACTCATTATGAAATGCACGAAAGGCTGGTTTTACTCTAGATTTGTGAATATAAACTTGAGCAGAAAATCATCTTTGCTATTGTTGATTATAGATAATGTGCTTTAGGGTGAAGGTAACGTACCTTTGGGCAGTCATCAGACCATAAATCATCCACAAACTGATCCTGTCATCACACAATATACATGTATTCGAGTCTTAATACTCACTTTAAAATTGTACAATTAATTTCAGGAAATAAAGGACATTTTATGCATTCATTTCTAAGAGTGTGAATGGCATCTTTTTGGAGATTATATGAAATTGAATTTCTGTAAACTACGATAGGATAAGGAATGTTGACCTCCTCTGGATTCACAGCCTTCAATTAACCGGTCATGGAGTTATAATAATAGAGTTTCTTTGATTAGACAAATAGAATTAGGGATAACAGATTCAAATTTAATTACTTAACACAT
>CM049816.1:784318-837606 GCA_027422435.1 Schizopygopsis pylzovi
TTATTTTTGTTTTCATTTAAATGTTTAGTTTTGAAATGTTGTTGTATGCATTTGTCATTTTATTTAATTTCTTCATTTTCTTAAATGTGTTTATATAGTATTTATAGCATTTTAACTTATAGTTTTAGTTACTTTTTCTTATTTGTAAGTCGCTTTGCATAAAAGCATCTGCTAAATGACTAAAAAGTAAAAGTAAAGTAAAGTATTTAAGTTTCATTGCATATTTTAATTGAATAAAATGAAAATTATGAATGTTTCTGAAATATAATAATCTTAACTTTGAACTATTTAATTTCAATGTTTTATTTTGGTTCATAACCCTGGTTCCAGTGTGTTCTGAAGTCACCCGGATGTTTGTTAAATGAACGCATCGAGTGAAGACTCCTCAGAAAGTGTCCCAGTACAGAACAGCAGCGTGTGTGCGTGAGGGGGCGTGTCTGTGCCTGGATGCTGATGTTGCGCGTGCTGACGGGGAAACAGGCCAGTTTGTCATCATTGCAGCATCCGGAGCAGCGCAGCAGCGGCACACAGCCGGGATTATAGATGTGCTCGACTCCTCCGGGATACTCCTGCTCCACCTCCACCATCTGCTCCAGAGAACGACACTGACTGAGACCCCACGCCTCCGGGAACAGCATCACTACACAGAGCACACACACAGAGAGAGACAGACACACACACAGAGACAGAGCCACACACACACAGAGACAGAGACACAGAGACAGAGACACACACACACACAGAGACAGAGAGAAACACACACAGAGACAGAGAGAAACACACACACACACACACACAGAGAGACAGAGACACACACACACAGAGACAGAGAGAAACACACACACACACACAGAGAGACAGAGACAGAGACACACACACACACACAGAGACAGACACACACACACAGAGACAGACACAGAGACAGACACAGAGACACACACACACACACACACACACACACACACACACACACACAGAGACACACACACACACAAAGAGACAGACACAGAGACACAGACACGCACACACAGACACGCACACACAGAGACAGAGACACGCACACACAGAGACAGAGACACGCACACACACAGAGACACGAACACACACACAGAGACAGACACAGAGACAGACACAGACACGCACACACAGAGACAGAGACACGCACACACAGAGACAGAGACACGCACACACAGAGACAGAGACACGCACACACAGAGACAGAGACACGCACACACAGAGACAGAGACACGCACACACACAGAGACAGAGACACGCACACACAGAGACACGAACACACACACAGAGACACGAACACACACACAGAGACAGACACAGAGACACATACACGCACACACAGACACAGACACAGAGACACGAACACACACACACACAGACAGACACAGAGACACAGACACGCACACACACAGAGACAGAGACACGCACACACAGAGACAGAGACACGCACACACACAGAGACACGAACACACACACAGAGACACGAACACACACACAGAGACAGACACAGAGACACATACACGCACACACAGACACAGACACGCACACACAGAGACAGAGACACGCACACACAGAGACAGAGACACGCACACACAGAGACACAGACACGCACACACAGAGACAGAGACACGCACATACACAGAGACACACACACACACACAGAGACACGAACACACACACAGAGACACGAACACACACACAGAGACACGAACACACACACAGAGACAGACACAGAGACACATACACGCACACACAGACACAGACACGCACACACAGAGACAGAGACACGCACACACAGAGACAGAGACACGCACACACAGAGACAGAGACACGCACACACAGAGACACAGACACGCACACACAGAGACAGAGACACGCACACACAGAGACAGAGACACGCACACACAGAGACAGAGACAGAGACACGCACACACAGAGACAGAGACACGAACACACACACAGAGACAGAGACACGCACACACAGAGACAGAGACACGCACACACAGAGACAGAGACACGCACACACAGAGACAGAGACACGCACACACAGAGACAGAGACACGCACACACAGAGACAGAGACACGCACATACACAGAGACACGAACACACACACAGAGACACGAACACACGCATTTGTTTTGGTCAATTGTAGGGACTTTTCATTGACTTCTATTACTTTTATTCTGACCAAACTATATTTTCTCTCCCTTAACCAAACCCTAACAGAAAACCTGTTTGCATTCTTACACATTCAGATAAACATTTCCCATTTTTTAGGTTTTACTATCCTTGTGGGGACATTTGGTCCTTATAATATAGCATACACACACACACACACACACACACACTGCAGTAACTGTGCTTTCCTTCATCGTTTACTTGTCATTAAGTTTTTTTTAGAAGAGCAGTGAATATTTAAAAGTATATAAAAGTGACTGGATTGAATTATATGCTTTTATTGCCGTGTGCCACCAGACACAACATGTCACGACATAGAAGAGCGTGGCGTATAACAACATGCTAGCATTACAAAACTTATGGTATTTACCAGTTGCCATATCAACACCATAGAGAAAAAAAAAGTTCGCCAAAATTCAAAGATCTCTTAAAGATATAGCTGCAGATTTATTTTACCATAGTAAAAGTACATTTCTCGATTAAGCACTTTTCATATTCATGAGACCAATCTGTTATTTATTAGTTCAGATGTGACATTCTCTGTGAAAACCCAGCTGAAGACATTTTGTGATTTGCTGTTTTCTACAAAAAAAATAATCCGTCATATGATAAAGAACATTCTGAGAAAATGCAACCTTTATATCTTTAATATTGATTGAGTAAGGTCATGTCAAAGATTGAAATGAATGGTAGAAATCAAACTTTGATGCTCGTTCTCATAATTAGACTGAGATTTTACCCTGTATTTCACAGATAGTTCTTTAATGCTTCGTTAACTAGCAGAAGACACTAAACCTCTTTACATTCCAGCTGTGCTGATGAGAAACATTGTAGCACTGCGTTAAAGTGCCTCGCTGTTATTATATAACACTAGTGATGTAATTTACTTTTATGAATAGATCTATGTGGGCCTTCCCAAGAATGGTTGCAATGCGTTTACGGTAAAAATCCTTAAAAAAAACGTATTTTATTTGAAAAAGTTAATCATTTTCTCTCTCGTTTTTATAGATCAGATACAATTTTAAGCTCAGAGTTACAATGTACCCCATCTACGGGGCATGTTGTCACATTTCACTTCCATGCTTTGAGGGTAAATAAAATAAAGTGTGAAATTACGGTGGATAAAATTAGTCTGAACCCTTGTGGATTTACACAACACTTTTGGACTTTCTCAGTTTATGTGGTGTCCTGCTCTCCCTTACTTTCACCAGTGCTTATACATCTAGAGTATAGGTTTGATTTTGACATAACAGCAGACAACACGCCATCTAACAGAAGTACTCCAACAGTTTGTATCTCTGCTCAATAAATGTCTGCAATCAGGGTCCATCTGTTATATATATGAATATAGAATTTAACATTGAATATAATCTTACCTTTGGAGTGGGAATTGCCCAGAATGGAAATATCCTGTTTAAAAGAAAAGTGTAATTAATAGTAATAATAAACCATTTGTATAGCACATTTCATAAAAGTGCAACTGAAATCGTCTTATAATAAAAATACGACTTTACAAAACTCGTATACATCAAGAAATAAAGCTGAAATGCATTTTTGTATCAAATGAAAAAGCATCTGTTTGTACACAAAACTTTTAATAAAAAGCAGTTGAGCTCAGTTTTTCCTGCTCACAAAGGCTGCATTCATACAGGAGGCTAAACAAAATACAGTAAAAATAGTGAAATATTACTACAATGTAAACAGATGTTTTGTATGTGAATGTGTTCAACTGTAATTTATTTCTGTATTTTCAGCATCATTACTCCAGTCTTCAGTGTCACATGATCTTCAGAAATCATAATAATATGCTGCTCAAGAAATATTTCTGATTATCATCAATGTTGAAAACAGTCGTGCTGCACAATATTAGTGGAAACCGAGATACACTACCATTCAATACTTTGGGTTCAGTAAGAAAACGCTTGTATTCATAAGCGGACCTGAGGGGAATTAAAGTTACATTTATAATGTAACAAAAGATTTCCATTTCAAATAAATGCTGTTCTTTTAAACTTTCCATTCATCAAAGAATCCCCCCAAATATTGTGCAGCACAACTGTCATGTGTGTCATAACTAATTATTAATACTAGCCATCCATGTTTATTTACAGCACTAAAACTGGGTCTGTCTCCACGGTAACCGGCTCGAACCCGGAGCATCTCGCAGCACGGCATGTTTGTTTTCATTTAGTGTCCGCAGACACACAGACTC
This sequence comes from Schizopygopsis pylzovi, assembly GCA_027422435.1. Classification (NCBI taxonomy): domain Eukaryota; kingdom Metazoa; phylum Chordata; class Actinopteri; order Cypriniformes; family Cyprinidae; genus Schizopygopsis; species Schizopygopsis pylzovi. The sequence goes on from CM049816.1 coordinate 788,725, forward strand.
GAGAACAGGCACGTCTCTGCGCATCCGCATGAGACTCTCCCATTGTGTCCGTGCACTGAACCGAGCCCGACTGAAGGGCCCTGGATGCTCGTCAGAGAGACACGCTTGGCTCCCGGCCATCGCCAGGGCCCTTTGTACGCCTACACACAGGAGCTGTACGTTCATTAGAGCGCACAGGGTCTCCATAAGAGAGGTGCTAACTTTAGCCAGGAGACGTGCAGCTCTGCCACTATTCCAATGAGGCCTTCATCAGGTTCCCAACGAAAAAATAATAATATATATATATATAGAAAACAGTATAATCTTCATGCAACTCTTTTCCATACATCTGTCAAACGACACCAACTACAGAGTAATGAAAATCTGAGAGCTGCAGCTTTATTATGAAGTTAAATTGTAAAAAGAAAAAGAAAAAGAAAACAATCAGAACTGGAACGGTGTGTCAGCGTGAATTTTTCAAGATTCATATCTTAGGGAAAAAAACATGCTTCTTGAAAAGTAATTTCTGCTGATTTACAAAAAAATAAAAATAAAAAATGACTTAATTATATGATGCAGAGTTAAAATATTAAAAATAGAATAAAAAAAATTAGAATGAGTTTAAATACATATGTGGCTCTGGAGCACAAAACCAGTCATAAGGTCCAGTTTTGTGAAATTGAGATTTATGCATCATGTGAAGCTGAATAAATAATATTTCCATTGATGTATGGTTTGGACAATATTTGAAAATCTGAAAAAAACAGAAAAAAAACAATCATCTTTAAAGTTGTTCAAATGAAGTTGTTAGCGATGCATATTACTAATCAATAATTAAGTTGATATATTTACGGTAGGAATATCTTCATGGAACATGATCTTAATACATAATGATTTTTGTCATTAAAGAAAATGTATAATTCTGATCCATACAATATATTGTTGGCTATTGCTACAAATATAGTATTCGCATTGCTTCTGTCACTGGCCATAATTCTGACCATGAAATCAGGCATTCATTTACGTCATTAAATAGGCTGAGAGATGATCAAAAAAGAGGTATATCATGTTTTTTGTGCGGATGAAAGGAGAACACGAGACTCCTTCACCACACAAATTCTTATACAAGCAAAACGGCTATATACACACATCATCCTGGTGAAGTGGAAGAGCAAAACTGATAATATTCTTGAAATCAGCAGCTCAAAATGAGCAAGTCATTCAGCAATTATGATGCTTATCAATGAATATGACATCATATGGAGAGTCTCTGTTTTTTTAAAGAGGTGCCACAAAGACTTTCAGCCATTTCTACACCAACAATATTTCCAGGAAAGTTTTGCTCTGATCAGCATGACGGCTGTTTAATGACCACAGATACCGAACACTTGAGGATAAGAGCCAAACGAGCACATTCACGGCAAAACACTGGACCCGAGAGAGACCAGACACACACACACTTCTTAGAAACCTTGTATTTAAAGATTCATTCTTATATCTGGAGGACAGAACAGTTGCTGTAGTTAAATGAACAGCACTGATTCATTCGGTTTACAAACCGTTAAAGTGAAGGAAAACATTGCGTATGCCAATAATATGCAATAAATGTACTGTTACTAACGATTTATACAACACAGATTCTGAAGCATGCAGCCTTTCCTTTTGTTATTTCTATTAATGTAAATGAACCAGCAAGCTGTGATTTTAAAACAATCATTTAAGCTAAATTTAGGTGATACTTTACAATAGTAATTTTTTTTGTCGTTTTCCATTACAAACATCTTAAATCAAGATACTTGAGAAGCATGATATTAAGTTGGGAAAAATGTATCAATTATGTTTTTGTTTTTTTTGCTTAAAGAACAAATATCTGCCAATAGAATATATTTCTCTTTTAAGCAAAAACGGATACATATTTTAGAAAGCCAGACTTAATATTTTAAGCCATCGCTCAAGTAAATGTATTTAAAGAATGTTTATTCACTGCTACATCGCAATCATTTTATTTTAGTATTTTTTGGTCTTGTTACAGTATAAATCTAAACATTCTTTAATCAAGATGCATTTACGTGACAAGTAAAATGCAAGATATTAAGTCTCGTTTTCTAAAAACAAAAACATATTCTTAGTATTTTTGTCTAGTTTTCTGGTATAAACATCTAAAGAAATTGAATCAAAATTGATTTACTGTAAGTAAAAGTCAATATTTTGTTCGTTTTTCCTTAAAACAAGCAAGAATATCTGCCAATGGGGCAAGAAAAATAATATATATATATTTTTTTAGCCTTTGAATTTTTCTTGCCCCATTGTTTTAAGGAAAAACGAACAAAATATTGACTTTTTTTAACAGAAAACATAACATCTTATATAATTTTACTTGTACAGTAAATCAATCTTGATAATTTTGGGATGTTTGTACTAGAACACAAGACAAAAATACTAAGACTTTTTTTGCAGTGTAAATACTGGTTACTTTAGTTATCTATAGTAACTTATCATAAGCCACCGATCATAAGCAACAACAATAAAACTGAAGTAGTTGCAATTAATTAGAATGACAGGAACTCTTATAAACTATTTAATGCGTCACATTAACGGACTTCTAAGCCAGTGACTTGAATCACTTTAACAACAAGGATTTACGATGGTAAACGTGTAAAGAAGTCATGAAGTTACCTGTACTAGAGGAATGTAGAGCAGAACGGCGGCCAGCTGCGACACACGGATGAATCTCTTCATGTCGAGAGTGAACCGGAGCCACTGTCCAGCCCAGACCCCACTGCATTTTAATTCAACAACCACTGAACAGCCATTCAGTTAGGTGGCGCTCGAATAAACCAAGTATCTTCTTAAAATAATCTACAGGTGTCGAAAGAAATCCCTTTTTTGGAAATGGGATCGGTGTTGTTTGTTCGCAGTGAATTAAGCCCACCCTGTGCTCGTCCCCTCCACGAGTAAAGCCGCATAATTGGGTCAACACTGCATTGGCTGTTTCACTATGGTGAGTGACAAGTGCTTTATGCCTCCCTTTTAAACTACAGAAAACTAGAATACTATGTCTCACCAACAACAAAAGCTACTACACTGAAAAAAAGTGATGCAAAATGTTAAGGTAAGGAGTTGCAAACTATTTATTTTAGCTACATTTAATAAAAACTAAAAAGTTAAGTTAGTCAACTAAATTTAAATAGCTAAAAATTAATTGATTGCTACCACTTAACTTAATGAAGTTCCTAAACGCAAGTTAGGGAGGAGTGAGCCCATCTAATCGTTCAATCAACAGCCAGAGTATATAAGCAGATGTTTACCTCTCTCCAGTCCCAGCATCGCTCCACCTCCCCAATCTCTACCTTCTTAGGTACCTTGCCCTTTGTAATCCCCTTTTATCAAGTCCCTGGGGGGGGGGTCGGGGGGGGGAGGTATCAGAGCTCGAACCGAAGCTGCTTCATCGAGCCCCTCATCAGTGGACAGCAAGCCAAAATAAGTTCACTCTATTTCCTAATGATTATATGGGCAAACGAACTTGTTAAAAATTGTAAACTCAATGAATCATTTGTTTTCAGTGTACAGCAGCGCACACACACCATTGACCCCAATTCAGAATAAGATACACCACTGAACACATGCCAGCGCAGTTTGTGCCTTTTGTCATTTCTACTATGAAGCACATTTAACACTGGACTGTATAAACTTACTTATAGAACGTATTTGTAACTAAACCCTGTAAGGCCCACTGTTGTAACCTTACAACATCAGTTTTAGCTTTACTATAATGCTGTTCAAGTTTTTTTTCCTTTAAGATGACATTTACATACTATAAGGTCTTATTGTTTAGTCTTGCAATGCTATTGGATGCTAGATTTACTGTTTACCGGGCCATAAACGCACAACTTGCAAATTTTCCATTATACACATCATGCTAACACTGTTTGTGCCACTTGTAATTTCTACTACAAAGCAAATTTAAAGCTGCAGTCCATGACTTTTTATTATAAATTATCCTAAATCAATATTTGAGCAAGTACGTAACCAACCAAACTTTCCTTACTTCAGCCCGATTCACACCGGTTGGCTTATGTTTTCTAATTTTAGTGGTACAGGTAGGTTTTTCGCCCAGGATATTAAAGCATGGGACTGCGTCATTACGTCATGTCTGTAAATAGTCATATAACTAGATTAAACTACACAGAAATCGAAATCTACACACTATACTCGGTCACGTAATGCTGATGTTTTTAATTTGAGAATAAAGTATAACAATAAGAATATGCACGGTTTGATGTGATTTGAGCTAACCAATCTTTAGATTAAAATCACCACTGGTAGCACAATTCATTGTAATGCATGCCCCACCTCCCCCCTCAGATGGTCAGATCAAACGTGACTGGCTTGTAACTTACTCGTTCAGATGGCAACATCCGGTGAAAATTCTGAGTGACAACCCACAACTAGTAGTCACGGATTAAGCTAAATTATAATGTTACAGTAAGTACTCTCTTCCTGCCACACATTTCCGAGCGTTTACCTAGTGTGTTTCCCTGTTTGTTACCTGGACTGTTCTTACGACTCTGACTGTTTGCTGCCTGCCCTTTTGACCCTGCTTGCCCTTCGGATACTCTCTCTGTCTGCCGCCTGCCCTGACCTTAGCATTGCCACTGTTGATGAGTCTGCCTTGCCTACGTTACACCTGTTACTGTCACTGAACTTTGCCTGTCTGATCTCCTCTTGTTTATATTAATAAAGCTGCATTTGGATCTCAACGCCCTGACCCCTCTCATTACAGATCCAGACTGAAGCTTGTGTAATTCCTAGATACCACGGGATGTTAATCCAGAAACAGAGAAACAAATAGAGACATAATTAGCATAGCTGTTTTTCCATCCAAGCTAAATTTATTTGATGAACCCAAGCTAAAACATAATAATGTGCATTTGATTAGATATAACTGCAGTACAAGATTATGAGATGCATTATATGAAGGCTTGGCTAAAGAGATGTCTTTAATCTAGATTTAAACAGAGAGAGTGTCTGAACCCCGAACGTTATCAAGAAGGCTATTCCAGAGTTTGGGAGCCAAATATGAAAAAGTTCTACCTCCTTTAGTGGACTTTGCCATCCTAGTTTTGTGACCTTAGGGAGCGGGTTGGATTGTAGCGTGATAGAAGATTAGTTAGGTACGCAGGAGCTAAATCATTTAGGGCCTTATAGGCAAGTAATAATATTTTGTAACTGATACGGAACTTAATAGGTAGCCAGTGCAGAGACTGTAAAATTGGAGTAATATGGTCATATTTTCTTGACCTGGTAAGGACTCTAGCCGCAGCATTTTGTACGATCTGTAGCTTGTTTATTGAAGATGCAGGACAAGCACCTAGCAGTGCATTACAATAGTCCAGTCTAGAGGTCATGAATGCATGAACTAACTTTTCTGCATCAGAAACATTTAACATGTTCCGTAGCTTGGAAATGTTTCTAAGATGGAAGAATGCTGTTTTTGTAACATGGGAAATATGATTTTCAAAAAGTTGCTGTCTAATACAACAACCAGATTCTTGACTGTAGAGGAAGTAACATTACATCCGTCTAGTTGCAGATTGTGATCCAAGATATTCTGTGTACTGTTTTTTGGTCCAATAAGTAATATATCTGTCTTATCTCTTATTGGAGTTTAAAAGGAGAAAATTACTGGTCATCCAATCTTTTACATCTTTAACACACTCTGTTAGCTTAGATAGTTTAGAGGTTTCATCTGGTTTTGTTGAGATATATAGTTGAGTGTCATCAGCATAACAATGGAAACTAATCCCGTATTTTCTAATAATATTACCAAGGGGCAACATATATAATGAAAATAACAGAGGACCTTGGACAGATCCTTGTGGTACTCCATACTTTACTGGTGATAATTGAGATGCCTCCCCATTTAAATAAACAAAGTGGTAGCGATCGGACAGGTAGGATCTAAACCATCTTAAAGCCTTCCCTTGAGTACCTGTATAGTTTTGTAATCGATCTATGAGTATGTCATGATCTATAGTGTCGAACGCAGCACTAAGATCAAGTAAAACTGAGATGCAGCCTTGGTCTGACGCAAGAAGCAAGTCATTTGTAATTTTAACAAGTGCAGTTTCTGTGCTATGGCGGGGCCTAAAACCTGACTGAATTTCTTCATAGATATGTTTTTTTTGCAAACAGGAGCACAGTTGAGCAGACACAACTTTTTCAAAACTTTTAGACATAAACGGAAGATTTGAGATGGGCCTGTAATTTGCCAGTTCACAAGGATCTAATTTTGGTTTCTTAATAAGAGGCTTAATAACCGCCAGCTTGAATGGTTTTGGGATGTGACCTAAAGATAACAACGAGCTAATAATATTGAGAAGCGGTTCTTCTGCTACAGGTAACAACTCTTTCAATAGTTTAGTGGGTACAGGATCTAATACACATGTTGTTGGTTTAGATGCAGTAATAAGTTTATCTCATCCTGTCCTATAGTTGTAAAGCACAGCAGTTTTTCTTTGGGTGCAATGAATGAAGCTGAAGTACTAGACGCTGTAGAATCTACATTTGTTATTGTATTTCTGATGTTATCTATTTTATCAGTGAAGAAATTCATAAAGTCATCACTATTAAACTGTGAGGGAATATTTAGATCGGGTGAGATCTGTTTATTTGTTAATCTAGCCACTGTGCTAAATAAAAACCTTGGATTGTTTTGTTGTTATCTATAAGTTTGCGGATATGCTCGGTCCTGGCAGCTTTTAGAGCCTGTCTATATGTAACGGATGTATGCCAGTAAGGGCTATGTGTAAACCTCGCTCCCCTGACCTCAAAAAGAGGCGCTCTAGCGACTGATGTTAGAGGCTGGCTTAGGCTTTGGCGTTCCTTGTTAGAGCGCCCGCCTCCCGCGCCGGAATTCCGGGTTCGAGACCCGCTCAGAGCAAGAATGAGTTGTGGTGGTGTGGACCCGGGAGGGGTTGTTACATTGGTGCCGTGACCAGGACGGGAGTGAGGTTTAGGGGGGTGAGTGTAACGGATGTATGCCAGTAAGGGCTATGTGTAAACCTCGCTCCCCTGACCTCAAAAAGAGGCGCTCTAGCGACTGACGCTAGAGGCTGTAGCCGTTGGCGTTCCTTGTTAGAGCGCCCGCCTCCCGTGCCAGAATCCTGGGTTCGAGACCCGCTCGGAGCAAGAACGAGTTAGGATGGTGAGGACCCGGGAGGGGGTGTTACATATATCTGGACATACTGTTTATTCACGCAATTCTAAAGACTTCCAAGTTAGTTTTTCTCCATTTACACTCAATATTACGAGTTTCTTTCTTGAGAGAATGGGTACAACTCTTTTACAGTTTTACAGCAGCACGTTCATCTCTAACCTTTTTTAATTTGATGGGGGCAACAGTTTCTAACATATTTGAGAAGATAGTTCCCGTGTTGCTTGTCATTTTGTCTAGTTCATCTGTATTTATGGGTAAACAGAGCAGTTGAGATAAATCAGGCAGGTTATTTGTGAATCTGTCTTTAGTGGCTGGAACAATAGTTCTGCCTGGACGATAACTCGGAGCCATATAGTTAATATCAGTAATATGCAGCATGCACGAGAATAGGAAATGGTCAGTAACATCATCACTTTGAGGTACGATATCTATATCAGTAAGATCAATTCCATGCGTTATAATTAAATCTAGCATATGATTAAAATGATGCATGGGCCCGGTGACATTTTGCTTGACACCAAAAGAGTTTATTAGGTCAGTAAACGCAAGTCCTAACGCATCATTTGTATTATCTACGTGAATGTTAAAATCTCCTACAATTAGTGCTTTATCAACATTATCCAATAGGTCTGAGAGGAAATCTGCAAGTTCTTTTAGAAAATCTGTATATGGCCCTGGCGGTCTGTACACAGTAGCCAGAGCATGAGATAGGACAGATTTATTTTACATATCTGACAGTGTAACATTGAGCATAAGTATTTTGAATGAGTTAAACCTATATCCTGTTTTCTGAGTAACATTGAGAATATCACTATATATTGTTCGCGACACCGCTATCGACCAGTCTGACGAAGCTCATGCTTATAACAGTAGCTTAGTGGAGTAGATTCATTTAGACCAATATAATAATTTGTTTTAAGCCAGGTTTCAATCAGACAGTGTACATCAAAACTATTATCTGAGATCATTTCATTTACAATAATTGCTTTCGGTATGAGTGATCTAATGTTTAGGAACCAAGCTTTAAAAAAAATTGTTAATTGATTTTGCATTTTTCTGGTTTAATCATTTTCAGATTTTTTTCTAGATCCAGCATTCAATTTATATTTATATTTATTAGACATTGAAATATAGGCGATGTCGTCACTCATCCCCCCACATGCAGCATATCAATGTTTGTGTTGTTTTTTATGTTTGTGTCCCCTTCCAGGTAGTTTTGTGACATTTTAGGTTTATTGGAAATTCTTAATAATTGCCCTGATGGCGGAAATGGGAATTCTAGCTGTTCTTAAAGCCACTTCACTAATTTTTGAAGCTCAACTAGCTTTTTCTGCATATCAGAAATATATTTGGTTTCTCATAGTTATGAATGTTTAAAGGAATTTGGGCTAACTCTTTCCCTCTCATTTATATTTCCATGAAACAGGAAGACATGGCTGGATAATTTCATGTTCATAGTCACCCTGGAGTGCTCAATTTGTGAATATGAACATACTTCACTCAATTATTTCTAGGGGGCCTAATAATGGTTCAACATGTATTTGAGAAAAATATTTCATAATAGTATGGGGAGAATGTGACACCTTGCTAAAGCAAATGGAGCTCCAGTTTAGTAGTTTCTCCTTAATCAGTGTTTGAGACTCTGCTAAATAAAAAATAAAAAGCCAGAGAAACAAGAATCTTGAAGCTTCATGCAATTTATTAAAACAACTGAATTCACATGACCAGAGTAACTTCTCCACTAGAAACAACTGTTTGTCCGCTCGAGATGGTCTTGGTATGAGTATCTCTCCCTGCAGGAGAAGTTGGTAAAAGTGTGAGGGCCACTTCAAAACCACTCATTTCATCAAGTCAAGTTACAGCTAGTACTCACTCTTCCTGGTGCAGCTTTGCTCACAGGAGCCAGAAGAGGGATGGCACACCTCTGTGCTACAGTGGATGAAAATCTGACAGGGGGGGAAAGGGTTATGCCATAGAAACACTTAAGAAATATGTGTAATGTTGAGGGTTCAGGAAGAGCATACGGTTTCCTGCAGAGGAGCCAGTGAGTCTGGATCTACAAATGTGAACATCTTCACAACAAAGCGCTTGTAGTGGGTTGGGAACTGAAGACCAGATGATCCAGTCACTGGAACCAGTGTGGTCAGATAACGGTCATCCTGGTAAGGGCATCTGAAAGGGAAAGTGGCAGTTAGAAACACCCCAGACCAACTAGAGTGTAATGGCTTTTTTTCCCCCTCACCCATTGACCAGAAGGTCCCACTGAGGGAGACTGAGTGGATTGGGGGTAGATGTTGCCCAGCAATGTCCCAGCACCAGGACAATGTTGGGGTCAGTCCTCTCCATAATGTGCACCTCAACATACACAGGCTCCCGGAGGACTTTTGTGACCGGATAATCAGCGTCACTGTAGTAGGATGTGTAGGCCTCATCCCCTGAGGAACACCATTGGGGTTTAACCACTCACATTTGAAAGGCTTTAGGAAGACACAACAAGACCGTACCTTCAGCACAGCCTTTGGTGACACATTGGCCATTGGCCAGTCTGAGCTCCACCCTGAGAGGTCCAGGAGCAGCTACAGGTGGGGGTGGAGGAACAGCGTTGACCTCCATAACCAGAGCTTCAACAGAAGTGCCAGAGTACCTACACTGGAAGAGAAGCCTGGACAACAGACGGTGAGCTTGTAGCATTTATCAGAGTTTAACATTCACACCAAGTCATAGATCACTTACTCAAAATGACTGTCCCTTGTGATGGAACCAAACGGTCCGATCCCTACTTCGTAGGAGGAGGTCATTTGATTCTCATACACCACATATCCACTGTCCTCCTGGGAATAGAAATACAGCTTATGATAGACTGGATGCCAACAAAGCAGAATAACACCAGCTGCAGGTGCTCACCATCATTCTCGTGCCACATGTGGTCACAGGGAACTGGTATATAGCAAAGGAAGGTGTGGACTCCACAGGACCGCAAGGTGGGTCATTTCCACCCAGTAGATGAACTGAATCCAGACTCAGTCGAGGCAGAGTAACATCTCTAGACACCACTACCACAAACTGACCATCCCTAATACACTGGACAGTCACTGGAACAAAAGTACAAGAGTGGGTTAATTCTGATAATCTATGCAACATGAACAGAATAAGACTGATAACTCTTACCTGCCCTCCCATAGTAACACTGCTGTCCGTTAAAGCAGCAGTTGATAGCTTCACACTCAGCAACACTGATCCCAGGTTGTCCACACTGGATCTGCTCATAATCAGCCACAGCACATTTATCAAGGGGCTCTGCCAACACCACTGGCTTCTGAAACTGCTGAGGAAACTGCTGGTCAGTTTGCCGTTGAACTGGCTTCTGAAACCGCTGGTCAGTTTGTGGTTGAACTGGCTTCTGAAACCGCTGGTCAGTTTGCCGTTGAACTGGCTTCTGAAACCGCTGGTCAGTTTGCCGTTGAACTGGCTTCTGAAACCGCTGGTCAGTTTGCCGTTGAACTGGCTTCTGAAACCGCTGGTCAGTTTGCCGTTGAACTGGCTTCTGAAACCGCTGGTCAGTTTGCCGTTGAACTGGCTTCTGAAACCGCTGGTCAGTTTGCCGTTGAACTGGCTTCTGAAACCGCTGGTCAGTTTGCCGTTGAACAGACTGCTGAAACCGCTGGTCAGTTTGTGGTTGAACAGACTGCTGAAACCGCTGGTCAGTTTGTGGTTGAACAGACTGCTGAAACCGCTGGTCAGTTTGTGGTTGAACTGGCTTCTGAAATTGCTGGCCAGTTTGCCGTTGAACTGGCTTCTGAAATTGCTGGCCAGTTTGCCGTTGAACTGGCTTCTGAAATTGCTGGTCAGTTTGCCGTTGAACTGCCTTCTGAAACCGCTGGTCATATTGTTGAACTGACTGCTGAAACCGCTTGTCAGTTTGTGGTTGAACTGACTGCTGAAACCGCTTGTCAGTTTGTGGTTGAACAGACTGCTGAAACCGCTGGTCAGTTTGTGGTTGAACAGACTGCTGAAACCGCTGGTCAGTTTGTGGTTGAACAGACTGCTGAAACCGCTGGTCAGTTTGCCGTTGAACTGGCTTCTGAAACCGCTGGTCAGTTTGTGGTTGAACAGACTGCTGAAACCGCTGGTCAGTTTGTGGTTGAACAGACTGCTGAAACCGCTGGTCAGTTTGCCGTTGAACTGGCTTCTGAAATTGCTGGTCAGTTTGCCGTTGAACTGGCTTCTGAAATTGCTGGTCAGTTTGCCGTTGAACTGGCTTCTGAAATTGCTGGTCAGTTTGCCGTTGAACTGGCTTCTGAAATTGCTGGTCAGTTTGCCATTGAACTGGCTTCTGAAACCGCTGGTCAGTTTGCGGTTGAACTGGCTTCTGAAACCTCTGCTCATTTTGTTGTTGAACTGACTGCTGAAACTGCTGGTCAGTTTGCGGAAACATCAGAGCTTGAGCGTTCTGGGGCAGATTACTCAACTGTGGAACAGCACTGAAAACAGCACAAACCAAAACACAAAGTGTTTGGAAACATATTGAATACAACATTCCTGCCATTACTAAACAACAGAGCACAACTTCAGAATGCTTTGGACTTCTATTTGTACTCTGCAATTCAATCATCGTTATCAACCCCGCCTTCTTTAATCAAGAATCATTACAGCTGCTTTGACTAATTAAGAATTTATCTTCACATTTGATTGGTTGTTTTTTCCACATGAAACTAAATTACCACTAAACTGAACGACAACAGCAATAGCAATTGTACTCATTGCACATTTTTTGATTGATGGGTTGACAAACTATCAACAATGATAAATAAAATACTGATGCAATTATGGAAGACAGTCAGTCTCACAAAGGGTGGTGCAGACGCAGATGAGTTTCGTCAAATGCTCATTTTCAAGTTTAAGGATAGCTGTATACATTTTGAAGTTATAATATTTCCAATAATTGGAGTTACAAGTCTTTTTTCTGGTTTTTGGCTTCAAGACATTTTAAATACGATTAACCGTTGCATCATTTTGTTTTAGGATTGACTCAAACTTGCTGGTGAACAAAACCAGTAATTCTTAATGTTCACTTTAGTGTTACCATTAAAAAAAGATAAACTGAAGGACTATGAAAACTGATTAAATGTGTAGTTCTGTACTACATTATTAAGATACACCAAGCAGAAAGTTCCAAACCTCCAACTTCTATCCATTAGCTCAACTCGGCCATGTTCAAGCAACCCTTTCATTTGTATTATTAGGGAGCCAGGTTTTGACATCTCATCAGGAGTGCACATTTCCAAGCTTGGGATACATTCACAAAATGTGCTAAACTAAAAAGATTTCCTTTGCACTTTTCATACAGGCGATAACGTCATCCAAGCGATACAAGTTCACATGGATCTGCAAAAACGAAATATTATGCACGCCATGCCACTATCGGCCCATATAAACTCGGAAATACACACATAAGTATTGTTGAAAACTCTGTTCTTCTAAAGTGTAGAAAACTCAGAAGAGAAGACCAGGAGACTTCGGATTGGATTGTCAGCAGAATTTCTTTATTCTATGACATGTCGTTGGTATCTGTGGTCATCGAAATCTCCCTTAAGTAATTTTTACAGGGTATCTTATAGACAGAATTGGAGGAGGGACTTTTGGAGGTTGAGACAAAACATCAAAGAAAGCAAACATCTGAGGGAGGCGTTAGTTGGTTACGGGAAACTTCCCGTGGTCCAATAAACCTAACGAATCCACGTCTGGCCAGGACAAAACCTATTTGCAGAACAAAGGTTGAATCTCTCAGTAGTCTGACTCATTGATCTTACCATTATCATAGAGACAAAAAGCACAGCTGTCCCAAGCCCAAATGGTCAGGAAACGATCTCAAGCACCTTTGCCCCGACACCTCTTAGTCAGGAAGTGAATTCAAATCAAACATAGAATAAAATTTGTAATCTCACAATTCCCCCTTTGAGAGTTCTAATAACTCTCACAAAATACAAATTTAGACACTTAAAAGTTAATTCTTGTAACTTGTAATCGTTACAGGCACATAGTACATGTTCTGTGTTGCTTATATGTAATTGCATGCTGACACAGAAACAAAACATGCAATTAGGGTCCGTGAAGTTCTTACGGGTAATAATCTCTTCTGGTTGGAACTGTCATTTCCTCGTGAGAGGCGGGTGTCATTTGCTGCAAGAAACACTTGATACTGCGGATGCATAGATAGTACGCAAGTAGGAGAAACAAGAGCAGAATTGCTATTTCCTTGATCCACAGCCAGGGTTTACCTAACAAGTTTCCGAACCATGAAGAATTATCTTCAGTCATCTGGTGTAATTTTGCTGAAAGACCAAGAATGTCTTGTTGGATTTTGTTCAAGTTCTCGGTTGGATCCATTAACCCGGTGCAGCATTCAGGACCGATAATGGTACAGGCTCCCCCTTGTGTTGCAAGAATGTAATCCAAGGCCACTCTGTTCTGTAAGATCATCATCTTGTGCGAGGCAAGAGTGTCCTTGATGTTGCCCAGGGCCAAAACCGTATCATTGGCCAATTTCTGTACAGAATCCGACAGGCTTCTGACTTGCTCGAGAGCCTGCATGACACCATACGATGGGATTAATGCTCCAAGAGTTCTTGACCACCACGTTTGTACACAAGTGAGTCCTGGAATGCAGCCATCTTTGTTGGTAGAAGCTGAATTTTGTAGATGTAGAGAACTTGAGGTGGAGTGTGTATTTTCTCTGATGGCTGGTAGGACATAAACCAGGGTGCACCTGCCATTGAATTGGCTGGGTAGGATGCTGTAGACAGAAGTCCCACATAACCACAAAGTGCCAGTCGGTGGAGGAATCATACACCACTGATTTATGGCAAAAAGTTTCGGTAGGGATGGGTTCCCGTAGAGACACTCTTTTAAATCATTCTCCTCTTTCGTATTTGATGTAGTAACGTACACATCGAATTCGGTTCTTCTTTCAATCACAAAGCTGCAACGTTCACGAGGAATTTCACCCAGTGTAGTCGATGCTGGAGCATGATTTTCCATGCACCAATAGAACATCCTTGGCATGAGTAGATCTGTCATGATGGGAGTAGCTGAAGTTAGGTTGCAGGATGGTAGTCCAGGAATGCAACACGAAGAAGCTGGAGGAATTGTTACGTTGTGACATGTATCCTTGTTGTATAATCCACTGGTATGATGATCGAATAAGGTACACGTATCACATTTGGAGATAGGGTGTGCCACCCATGGGATTCCTGCTCCTACTGAAAGTGCGTGCGGCATGCAAACGTTCTTTCCAGCAAACAAGGCATTTCTTGACATATTCATCAGCTCTACGAATATGTTGTTTCTGGGGTCTACACTTTGCGTGATGTCCATGATGGTTAATAGTACGAAAATCTTGATCATGTTGATGGATGACTGAAGTTCCCGTATGTGAGTCTCTGCGTTGTGTATTTTTTTTTTCTTTTTCTTGTGTGATAGTTGGCTCGGCAATGGGTCTAGTTGTTTTCTAGAGGTTGTGGCTTCATCCGCAGGTGAGAAGGGCGGTGCATATGGATCTCAGGACAGCCATCAAATGGTATCTGCACAGAGGAAGAAAGAAACACAAACAAGAGAGAACAACGGCACAGAGCAGTATTTGTAGAGTCTGCAAACATTAGGGTTGTATCCTCTGTTCAAAATATAGTCTGCTATGGTTGTTCCTTCTTTCCCTATTTCTCAATTCCTGCGACACCTAAAGAACAGTGAGGAAAGGATGGACTAATGGAGGGGAAAGGCCTATGAGGAAATCTTCACCGCAGGGTTGGCCCCCGAAGCCTGTTGCTTTCGGTTCTTCCCTGGGCTCCTCACTGGTTTTTGTGTCTGCCCTATCCTATCCCTGCAGGGGGAGGAACAACCTTACAATGTGACACATGAGTCCAAGTTTTCCTTCCCTGACACAATACTGCAGCTGCTGTAATCAACATCACTTGATGTGGTCCGTACCACTTAGGCTCTAATGGCTTGTTTTTGAATGCCTTTATCATGACCCATTGACCTGGGACGATTGTGTGTCCACCTTCTGGTGGAGTCTGCCAACACGACTCAACTCTCTCTTTGGCACTCTGCACTGCCTTTGTGAGGTTTTCACAGTAAGCGATCAGGGCATCAGAAGCAATGTGCACATCAGCATTTCTAAGATCAATCACACCTGGCATCTGCATTGGGCGTCCAGTAATAAACTCATGAGGGCTCAGTCCTACTGATCTGTTAGGTGATGCTCTCATACTACACAGTACTGCGGGCAGTGCTTCAACCCATGGTACTCCTTCCTGATGCATTTTGCTTAGCCTGGTTTTGATTGTTCTGTTTGATCGTTCAACCTGTCCTGATGCTTGTGGCCTATAGTGACAGTGAAGGTTCCACTTAATCTTCAACATTCTAGACACTTCCTTGACTACCTGTCCTGTGAAGTGGGTACCTTGATCTGAGTCAATGCAATCTGGTAATCCCCATCTGGGAATGAAATCAGTGACAAGACATTTAGCAGTATGTGCAGCTGTAGCACGCCCTGTTGGATAAGCTTCTACCCATCTTGAGAACTTGTCTATTACTACCAAAACGTCAGTTTTTCCTTTACAAGGGGGCAACGATATGTAATCCACTTGCAGGTGACGAAATGGCCCTGGTGGAGCTGGGGTATGTGCTGCTGGTGTAGTGGCTGCTGGTACATCATTATTTTTCTGACATGTAACACATCTCTTGACTGTTTCAGTGGCTGCGTTTCTGAATTTTGGATTCCACCATTGATTTGAGAACCTGTGATTCATCGTTGCTGGACCACTATGACCCAAACTGTGTATTTGTTGAGCCAAATATGGCAACAGTGATTCGGGAGCAACATACTTTCCCCCTTTGGTCCAGCAGCCGGATGAATCCACAGTGGCTCCTTTGTCTAACCATGTCCATGCTTCATATAGAGGAACATCTTTATACAGATCAACGATTGATTCAGGAGGTAGAATTATCTTCTGTGCTGTACTACCTGAACACACTTGTACAGTTGCATAGAAACAAGCCTGTTTAGCCGCTACATCAGCAAGAGCATTACCTTTAGCTTCCGTAGTATTAGTTGTGAGATGTGCTTTCACTTTGATCACCGCTAATTTCTTTGGGAGTTTCATGGCAAACATTAAATCTTTCACTAATCCAGCATGCTTAATGGGGGATCCAGCAGAAGTTAGAAATTTTCTGGTTTGCCAAATGACACCAAAATCATGAATTACCCCCAAAAGCATACCTGGAATCTGTGTAGATATTTGCAACCGATCCTGAAGCTAGCGTGCATGCTCTAGTTAAGGCTACTAGTTCTGCAGCTTGAGCTGAAAAATGATCTGGAAGACGACCTGAAGCAACTACTTCAGTGGTGGAAGTTACTGCATATCCTGCTCGTCTGTTACCTTCAATAACTTGAGCTGAACCATCAACAAACAACTCCAATTCTGCGTTCTCTATGGGAGTTTCTGCTATTTCACTTGTCGCTGCATATGTAAGCGTAACACAATCATGAGTCATTTCGCCTTCATCCTCTAACACAAATTCAGTCATTGCAGACATCATACATGAGGATGGGTTCGTGACTGGTGCACGCTGTATAACAATATTCGGGGCTGTGAGAGTTGCTAACCAATTTCCCCAACGGGAGGAGGTGACAGAAGTGACTTTTGCTTGATTCATTAGTGCGGACACTGTGTGAGGGCATTTTACGTTTACAGTCTGACCTAACACCATTCCTGATGAAGCCTGAAGCGCTAGATGAACTGCCTGTACTGCTCTGAGGCATGGGCCCATACCTTGAGCGACTATGTCAAGTTTACCGGAATAGTAATGAATTGGGCGTAAGCTGCCCCCATGATCTTGCATTAGACATGCAGTCATAAAGCCTAAGTGTTCACTGAAGCCGCTCGATCCTGTGTAATGGATCTATTTCCTGCACCAATTGTTTGACCCAGAAATGTGACTTGTTTTTTAGCGATTTGAGCTTTGTGAAAACTGCATTTGTGTCCTTTTTTATGCAAATAGTCCAACAATGATGCCAATTCAGTTTGATGTACCTCATGATCTGTTGAGGCAATCAAAATATCATCGACATATTGGATCATAGTGGACTGTTTTACCGGACATTCTGGGTCACACAAATCACGTCTGACAGCCTGATGATATATGGTTGGGGAGTTTTGAATTCCCTGTGGCAATCGTGTCCACTGGTATTGTTCATAGTCAACTGTGAAAGCTAACCATGGCTGGCTGTCAGAGTGCAACGGTACAGAAAAGAATCCATTAGACATATCAATTACTGAAAAAATCTTACAATCTAATGGTAAGCCATTACAAATTGTAGATGGATCTGCCACTAGGGGGGTGATTTTTTCAATATGTTTATTGGCTACTCTGTAGTCTATTGTAAGTCTCCATGTCCCATTAGATTTCTTGATGGGCCATATGGGTGAATTACATGGACTGTTGGTTTTAACTAGCACTCCTTGCGTCAGCAAATTTTCTACAATACGTTTGATTCCCTGTATAGCTTCCATATTAATCGGATATTGTTTGGTGACCGGAGGTGGAGTTCCTGTCAATTTAACTGGTTCTACACCTGTCAACAACCCACAATCATCCTTGTCTTTAGCCCAAATTGGATGATTCTGTAAGAAAGCATACTCGGGAGGGGTTGCATTATTGGTAGAAATCTGTGCTGAGGAAATTTTTATGCTAGTAGATTCTGAGGACATGTCTAAAGTTAGATTTATTTGTCTCAGAAGATCCATGCCTAAAATTGCACCTGTATTTAATGGAGCGCATAGCAATTTTGTAGTCAGAGTTTTTGGGCCAAATTGTACCTCTATGGGCGGAGTTTCATACAAAACAGAATCTTCACCTATTACACCAGTTAAACAAAGTTTGGTTTTCTTGTATGGGATGTTTAAACCTTGTGCCAATTTTGTAGGAATTACTGTAATTTCTGCACCTGTATCAAGCAAAAAATCAATCTCTTTCTCTTTTATGCTACCTTTCACAAAAATTCTTTGGTCATTGTGTTGGATTACAGGGGAAAGGTAGCTACTCACAGCCCCAATAATTAGTTTTTTTCCTGGTCTTGTTGTGCTCTTAGAAGAGCCTGAACTATCTGTACCACAGTTTCAGTGGTCACTGGAGGAACTACTTCAGGGTTGTGTGCAGGCTGAGAAGGAGCAGAATTATGCATAGCATTTATTTTACTATCTTGCAACTTCTTCCTACACTCTTTCTCCCAATGTCCTAATTTTTCACAGTATTTGCATTTGCTTTCTCTTTTAGACCATCTATTGTCTTGTTTTGTTGTGTTAAACGTAGCTGCTGCTACTCTTACTTTTGCCTTGACATCAGCATCTCTTTCCCATGTAGCTAACCTGTCTAGGTTACTTCTGAGAGTTCTGTTAGACCAAGTTAGATCTAAGAATGGTAAAGCTTTTCTGTATTCGGCTACAAGGCCATCTGACCAGATACGAACCAGGGGTCCCTTGTCATTTAGCACCCTTTCAGGGTCATCAACAATTCCACTGTAGATTACAGCTGACTGACAAAATCTCTCAGTATATTCACTCACAGTTTCTTCTTTCCTTAGCACACAGGTAGTAATTCTAGACCAATCTATTTTGGGTCCTAAGATATTCTTTAGGATTTTCAAAATACCTTCTCTTAAATCACCCTTACTGACATTTCGCAGTTCAGAAGTGACAGCAGATTCAAAACTGTTGAATTCAGATTCAGTTAGTATTTGTGACATCAGCTGCGTGACTTCTGCCAACGACATGTCATAAAGACGCATTTTACTGATCAATGTTCTTCTAAATTCAGAAAAATGTGTGCGTGCTGACGGTAAACTCTGAGATAGTCTCTCTATATCTTTAGGACATAAAGCTTTGGCAGCAGTTTGTATTTGCACAACAGAAGAATTGAGAGGAACACTATCAGTTTCCTCAATCCCCTGAGATCTTCTCCTAGCACCACACACATTGACGGAATTTACAGGCACATCAGTTACTGATTGGAGAGCTACATCTGTTTCAAAGAACGCTTGTAAATCAGGGTAAATGTTATCAGGCTGACTTACTTCCACATCAGTGTTTGCTGCAACTTTCTTGAGGTTCAATTTCTTAGTCAAAGTGGATACTCTCGCACGGAGTTCATTGTTCTGTTTCTCTAGCTCTGAGTTACGCTGAGACTGTTGTGTCGCTAGCGTTACACTGAATTCTCTGTGACAACAGATAATGCCTTTCACATTGTTCTTACGAATACTTGCTCCTAGTACCTTTTTACACTCATCTACTGACCAAGTCTTGTCTGGATGAATCTCATATTTCTGCGTTAGTTCTTGTCTAACTTTTTCAGTGACTATTAGGTCCATTTGTTCCCCTAACAGTGTTTTGAATTCACTATCTGACCACAACGGAGTCGCAAGACCCATCTTTTCTGTGGTTGGAATCAGCCTAGCATTCATTCTAACCATTTTGTAAGTTTCTTCGGTACCACACAAACAAAACAAACACTTCTCTGATCAACAGAGGGTACACTAATAAAAAAAAAAAACTTAACTATTGTTAAATTTCCAAATTACCAACACTTCACACTTAACTTCCCTGCCTACAAAAAAACAGAGGATAAAACTAAATTATTAGCACGAAATGCTAACCTTCCCTGCCTGAAACAGAGGATAACTCATTTTTAGCACGTAATACCAAAAATCTTCCCTGCCTGAAAGAACAGAGGATAAACTTTCATCTCTAAAACAAAAAACTTTAGAGGATAAACTCTTCCCTGCCTGAAACAGAGGATAAACTTCCCTGCCTACAAGAACAGAGGATACTTTCTTCTCTAAAATAAAAAACTTTAGAGGATAAACTCTTCCCTGCCTGAAACAGAGGATAAAATTTAGTTAAACAAACCCTACAGATGTATGTTAACTCTTCTCTGACGGCACAGAGGATACACTGGTCTTAGGTTCTTTTGGATTAGAGACAGCACTCACCACAACCCTTGGTTGAGAGAAAAATTCAGTCTGGGAATCCTTGTTCAGCTTGAAGTTTCACTGGATTCCAAAAGATGCAGATCTTTGTTTGAGCTTGAAGTTTTTCAGGTGAGGAAGCTGGAACTCTATCCGGTTCACGGCAGCATCTATTGAAAACTCTGTTCTTCTAAAGTGTACAAAACTCAGAAGAGAAGACCAGGAGACTTCGGATTGGATTGTCAGCAGAATTTCTTTATTCTATGACATGTCATTGGTATCTGAGGTCATCGAAATCTCCCTTAAGTAATTTTTACAGGGTATCTTATAGACAGAATTGGAGGAGGGACTTTTGGAGGTTGAGACAAAACATCAAAGAAAGCAAACATCTGAGGGAGGCGTTAGTTGGTTACGGGAAACTTCCCGTGGTCCAATAAACCTAACGAATCCACGTCTGGCCAGGACAAAACCTATTTGCAGAACAAAGGTTGAATCTCTCAGTAGTCTGACTCATTGATCTTACCATTATCATAGAGACAAAAAGCACAGCTGTCCCAAGCCCAAATGGTCAGGAAACGATCTCAAGCACCTTTGCCCCGACACCTCTTAGTCAGGAAGTGAATTCAAATCAAACATAGAATAAAATTTGTAATCTCACAGTATAGAGTGCACACGTCATGTGAAAGTTGTGATGTCTTCCGGAAATTCACATTTTTAGTAGTTTGTGCAGACACCAACTATATGATTTTTAAAAACTTGCAAGATTTTGAAAACAGGTTTAAGAGCATTTTCAGGACAGCGAGAAGTTTGCCCCCACCCAACGCAAAACATTGGCAAAAAGTCTCAATCATTTGTGCTGCGTTTGCACTGATTTTTTTTTGTTTGTGTGGCTTTTTTTTTTTATTACAATAATATTTATAGCTCATTCTGAGGTCACTCAGCCCCCCACATACTCCAAATTCACCCCAAATAGTCTCGTTTGGTTTTTAAAATATTAGACATTGAAATATAGGCGGTGACTTCACTCAGCCCCCAACATGCTCCAAATTCACGAAAAATGGTTTTGTTTGTTTGTGCTCTGTTTGTGCTGCTTCGGTTTTTAAAATATGAGACATTGAATTATAGGCGATGACGTCACCAGCCCCAAAATTAACATTTACATTTAGTCATTTTGCAGACGCTTTTATCCAAAGCGACTTACAATTGGGGAATACATAAAGCGATTCTTCTTGAAGAGGCAAACAGACAGAGGAAGTGCCCCAACACTCAGTCTCAGGCATTGTTCAAATAAATACAAGCTAGCAAGGTAAGGAGAGAAAGATGAAGATATAGAAAAAGGGAAAGTATTTTTTTATGATGAAGTCAAGTAGTGTTGAAAGAGATGAGTTTTCAGTTGTTGCTTGAAGATTGACAGGGATCCAGCATTCCGGATGGGGATGGGAAGATCATTCCACCAGCCAGGAATGGTGAACGAGAATGTTCTGGAGAGTGATTTTGAGCCTCCCTGTGATGGTACCACGAGGCATCTCACACTAGCAGATCTCAGACTTCCGGAGGGTATGTCGATTCGTAATAGTGAGTGGAAGTAGGTGGGTGCTGAGCCTGTGGTTGTTCTATATGTAAGCATCAGTGTCTTGAACTGGATGCGAGCTGCAACTTGTAGCCAGTGCAAGGAGACAAAGAGAGGTGTAACATGGGCTCTTTTGGGCTCGTTGAAGACCAGTCGTGCCGTTGCATTCTGAATCATTTGTAGAGGTTTGATTGTGTTTGATGGAAGTCCAGCCAGAAGAGCATTGCAGTTGTCCAGCCTAGAAATGACAAGGGCCGGGACAAGAAGTTGTGCAGCATGCTCTGTCAGAAAGGGCCTGATCTTTCTGATGTTGTGAAGTGCAAACCTGCAAGATCGAGCTGTCTTTGCTATGTGCTCTTTGAAGGTCAGCTGGTCATCAAAGATTACACCAAGATTTCTGACCGAAGCTGATGGGGTAATTGTTGATGAACCTAACTGAATCGTTAAGTCGTGCTGTAGAATTGGAGTGGCAGGGAAGACAAGAAGCTCAGTCTTTGCCAGGTTGAGCTGTAGGTGATGTTCTTTCATCCATGCCGAGATGTCTGCCAAGCAGCCTGAGATCCGTGCAGCTACCGTTGGATCATCTGGTCGAAATGAGAGATAGAGCTGTGTGTCATCAGCGTAGAAATGGTAGGAGCAGCCATGTGCCTGTATGATGGGACCCAGTGATGTAGTGTATGTGGAGAAGAGGAGGGGTCCAAGAACCGAGCCCTGGGGAACCCCAGTGACCAATTGATGTGCTTTGGATACCACCCCTCCCCAGGCCACCTTGAAAGACCGACCAGTGAGATAGGATTCAAACCAGCGAAGTGGAAGTGAGAGTAGCGCAGTCTCAGTTGAATGGCCACTCCTGAAACCTGACTGTTTAGCGTCCAGTTTCCACATGCTCCAAATTAGCCCAAAACAGGCTCAATCGTTTGTGCTTCATTTGTGCGGGTAATATTTGATATTAATATGAAAAATGTCATTCTGGGGTCACTCAGCCCCTCCCCCCACATGCTTCAAATTCACGTACAAATTGTTTATGTTTGTGCTCCGTTTGTGCCGGTAATATTTTCGTTGGTGTTGCTTTTTTATTTTTATTTTAATATTAGACATTGAAATATAGGTGATGCCATCACTCAGCCCCCCACATGCGCCTAATCAATTTGTGTTTTTTTTATGTTTGGACTATTGTACAGTTGGAAGATCCACACATGGCCCATTATAAGAATTCTAAAAGAATCAGTCACTTATCGATTTTTTTATCTGTTGACATTTGATAGAATCCATGATGCCATGCGTCTAAAGATGTCCAAGACCTCCTACAGAAATATAGACCCACAACATCAAAACTACCGCAGTATATTTCATTGTACACACGGGGTACTTTTTATCCCTGCGTTCACCAAAACCATCTTGAGTGTTTGCTGCTAAAAAGCTAATTTTTTTTATTCATCTGGCCATAGAAGCCAGTCTCATTTGAAGTTCCAGTAGTGTATGATAACTGAATATGCTGGAGTTTGTTTTTGGATGAGCTAGGATAATTTTTCTTGAAACCATCCCAAACAACATGTAGGTACTGTTCTGACCCAGAGATTAAACTATTTTCTGCAATTCTCCAGCTGTGGTCCTTGGATCATCTTTGGCCACTCAAAATCTCCTTCTCACTGTGCATTAGGATGACAGACACACGTGCTCTTCCAGGTAGTTTTGTGACATTTTAGGTTGATTGGAAATTCTTAATAATTGCCCTAATGGCGGAAATGGGAATTTTCAAAGCTCTAGCTGTTCTTAAAGCCACTTCACTAATTTTTGAAGCTCAACTAGCTTTTTCTGCACATCAGAAATATATTATTTGGTTTCTCATAGTTATGACTGTTTAAAGGAATTTGGGCTTTGCTTTCCCTCTCATTTATATTTCCATGAAAAAGGAAGCCATGGCTGGATAATTTCATGTTCATAGTCACCCTGGAGTGCTCAATTTGTGAATATGAACATACTTCACTCAAAATAACTTCTAGGGGGCCTAATAATGTTTCAACATGTATTTGAGAAAAATATTTCATAATAGTATGGGGAGAATGTGACTCCTTGCTAAAGCAAATGGAGCGCCAGTTTAGTAGTTTCTCCTTAATCAGTGTTTGAGACTCTGCTAAAAAAAAAAAAACCCAGAGAAACAAGAATCTTGAAGCTTCATGCAATTTATTAAAACAACTGAATTCACATGACCAGAGTAACTTCTCCACTAGAAACAACTGTTTTTCCGCTCGAGATGGTCTTGGTATGAGTATCTCTCCCTGCAGGAGAAGTTGGTAAAAGCGTGAGGGCCACTTCAAAACCACTCATTTCATCAAGTCAAGTTACATCTAGTACTCACTCTTCCTGGTGCAGCTTTGCTCACAGGAGCCAGAAGAGGGATGGCACACCTCTGTGCTACAGTGGATGAAAATCTGACAGGGGGGGAAAGGGTTATGCCATAGAAACACTTTTAAGAAATATGTGTAATGTTGAGGGTTCAGGAAGAGCATACGGTTTCCTGCAGAGGAGCCAGTGAGGCTGGATCTACAAATGTGAACATCTTCACAACAAAGCGCTTGTAGTGGGTTGGGAACTGAAGACCGGACGATCCAGTCACTGGAACCAGTGTGGTCAGATAACGGTCATCCTGGTAAGGGCATCTGAAAGGGAAAGTGGCAGTTAGAAACACCCCAGACCAACTAGAGTGTAATGGCTTTTTTTCCCCCTCACCCATTGACCAGAAGGTCCCACTGAGGGAGACTGAGTGGATTGGGGGTAGATGTTGCCCAGCAATGTCCCAGCACAAGGACAATGTTGGGGTCAGTCCTCTCCATAATGTGCACCTCAACATACACAGGCTCCCGGAGGACTTTTGTGACCGGATAATCAGCGTCACTGTAGTAGGATGTGTAGGCCTCATCCCCTGAGGAACACCATTGGGGTTTAACCAGACTCACATTTGAAAGGCTTTAGGAAGACACAACAAGACCGTACCTTCAGCACAGCCTTTGGTGACACATTGGCCATTGGCCAGTCTGAGCTCCACCCTGAGAGGTCCAGGAGCAGCTACTGGTGGGGGTGGAGGAACAGCGTTGACCTCCATAACCAGAGCTTCAACAGAAGTGCCAGAGTACCTACACTGGAAGAGAAGCCTGGACAAGAGACGGTGAACTTGTAGCATTTATCAGAGTTTAACATTCACACCAAGCCATAGATCACTTACTCAAAATGACTGTCCCTTGTGATGGAACCAAACGGTCCGATCCCTACTTCGTAGGAGGAGGTCATTTGATTCTCATACACCACATATCCACTGTCCTCCTGGGAATAGAAATACAGCTTATGATAGACTGGATGCCAACAAAGCAGAATAACACCAGATGCAGGTGCTCACCATCATTCTCGTGCCACATGTGGTCACAGGGAACTGGTATATAGCAAAGGAAGGTGTGGACTCCACAGGACCGCAAGGTGGGTCATTTCCACCCAGTAGATGAACTGAATCCAGACTCAGTCGAGGCAGAGTAACATCTCTAGACACCACTACCACAAACTGACCATCCCTAATACACTGGACAGTCACTGGAACAAAAAGTACAAGAGTGGGTTAATTCTGATAATCTATGCAACATGAACAGAATAAGACTGAGAACTCTTACCTGCCCTCCCATAGTAACACTGCTGTCCGTTAAAGCAGCAGTTGATAGCTTCACACTCAGCAACACTGATCCCAGGTTGTCCACACTGGATCTGCTCATAATCAGCCACAGCACATTTATCAAGGGGCTCTGCCAACACCACTGGCTTCTGAAACTGCTTCTGAAACCGCTGGTCAGTTTGCCGTTGAACTGGCTTCTGAAACCGCTGGTCAGTTTGTGGTTGAACTGGCTTCTGAAACCGCTGGTCAGTTTGCGGTTGAACTGGCTTCTGAAACCGCTGGTCAGTTTGCCGTTGAACTGGCTTCTGAAACCGCTGGTCAGTTTGCCGTTGAACTGGCTTCTGAAACCGCTGGTCAGTTTGTGGTTGAACAGACTGCTGAAACCGCTGGTCAGTTTGCCGTTGAACTGGCTTCTGAAATTGCTGGTCAGTTTGCCGTTGAACTGGCTTCTGAAATGGCTGGTCAGTTTGCCGTTGAACTGCCTTCTGAAACCGCTGGTCATATTGTTGAACTGACTGCTGAAACCACTTGTCAGTTTGTGGTTGAACTGACTGCTGAAACCGCTTGTCAGTTTGTGGTTGAACTGACTGCTGAAACCGCTGGTCAGTTTGTGGTTGAACTGACTGCTGAAACCGCTGGTCAGTTTGCCGTTGAACTGGCTTCTGAAACCGCTGGTCAGTTTGCCGTTGAACTGGCTTCTGAAATTGCTGGTCAGTTTGCCGTTGAACTGGCTTCTGAAATTGCTGGTCAGTTTGCCATTGAACTGGCTTCTGAAACCGCTGGTCAGTTTGCGGTTGAACTGGCTTCTGAAACCTCTGCTCATTTTGCTGTTGAACTGACTGCTGAAACTGCTGATCAGTTTGCTGTTGAACTGGCTTCTGAATCCGCTGGTCAGTTTGTTGTTGAACTGACTGCTGAAACTGCTGGTCAGTTTGCGGAAACATCAGAGCTTGAGGGTTCTGGGGCAGATTACTCAACTGTGGAACAGCACTGAAAACAGCACAAACCAAAACACAAAGTGTTTGGCAACATATTGAATACAACATTCCTGCCATTACTAAACAACAGAGCACAACTTCAGAATGCTTTGGACTTCTATTTGTACTCTGCAATTCAATCATCGTTATCAACCCCGCCTTCTTTAATCAAGAATCATTACAGCTGCTTTGACTAATTAAGAATTTATCTTCACATTTGATTGGTTGTTTTTTCCACATGAAACTAAATTACCACTAAACTGAACGACAACAGCAATAGCAATTGTACTCATTGCACTTTTTTGAGATTGATGGGTTGACAAACTATCAACAATGATAAATAAAATACTGATGCAATTATGGAAGACAGTCAGTCTCACAAAGGGTGGTGCAGACGCAGATGAGTTTCGACAAATGCTCATTTTCAAGTTTAAGGATAGCTGTATATATTTTGAAGTTATACTATTTCCAATAATTGGAGTTACAAGTCTTTTTTCTGGTTTTTGGCTTCAAGACATTTTAAATACGATTAACTGTTGCATCATTTTGTTTTAGGATTGACTCAAACTTGCTGGTGAACAAAACCAGTAATTCTTAATGTTCACTTTAGTGTTACCATTAAAAAAAGATAAACTGAAGGACTATGAAAACTGATTAAATGTGTAGTTCTGTACTACATTATTTAGATACACCAAGCAGAAAGTTCCAAACCTCCAACTTCTATCCATTAGCTCAACTCGGCCATGTTCAAGCAACCCTTTCATTTGTATTATTAGGGAGCCAGGTTTTGACATCTCATCAGGAGTGCACATTTCCAAGTTTGGGATACATTCACAAAATGTGCTAAACTAAAAAGATTTCCTTTGCACTTTTCATACAGGCGATAACGTCATCCAAGCGATACAAGTTCACATGGATCTGCAAAAACTAAATATTATGCACGCCATGCCACTATCGGCCCATATAAACTCGTAAATACACACATAAGTATAGAGTGCACACGTCATGTGAAAGTTGTGATGTCTTCTGGAAATTCACATTTTTAGTAGTTTGTGCAGACACCAACTATATGATTTTTAAAAACTTGCAAGATTTTGAAAACAGGTTTAAGAGCATTTTCAGGACAGCGAGAAGTTTGGCCCCCACCCAACGCAAAACATTGGCAAAAAGTCTCAATCATTTGTGCTGCGTTTGCACTGAATTTTTTTTGTTTGTGTGGCTTTTTTTTTTTTATTACAATAATATTTATAGCTCATTCTGAGGTCACTCAGCCCCCCACATACTCCAAATTCACCCCAAATAGTCTCGTTTGGTTTTTAAAATATTAGACATTGAAATATAGGCGGTGACTTCACTCAGCCCCCAACATGCTCCAAATTCACGAAAAATGGTTTTGTTTGTTTGTGCTCTGTTTGTGCTGCTTCGGTTTTTAAAATATGAGACATTGAATTATAGGCGATGACGTCACCAGCCCCAAAATTAACATTTACATTTAGTCATTTTGCAGACGCTTTTATCCAAAGCGACTTACAATTGGGGAATACATAAAGCGATTCATCTTGAAGAGGCAAACAGACAGAGGAAGTGCCCCAACACTCAGTCTCAGGCATTGTTCAAATAAATACAAGCTAGCAAGGTAAGGAGAGAAAGATGAAGATATAGAAAAAGGGAAAGTATTTTTTTATGATGAAGTCAAGTAGTGTTGAAAGAGATGAGTTTTCAGTTGTTGCTTGAAGATTGACAGGGATCCAGCATTCCGGACGGGGATGGGAAGATCATTCCACCAGCCAGGAATGGTGAACGAGAATGTTCTGGAGAGTGATTTTGAGCCTCCCTGTGATGGTACCACGAGGCGTCTCTCACTAGCAGATCTCAGACTTCCGGAGGGTATGTCGATTCGTAATAGTGAGTGGAAGTAGGTGGGTGCTGAGCCTGTGGTTGTTCTATATGTAAGCATCAGTGTCTTGAACTGGATGCGAGCTGCAACTTGTAGCCAGTGCAAGGAGACAAAGAGAGGTGTAACATGGGCTCTTTTGGGCTCGTTGAAGACCAGTCGTGCAGCTGCATTCTGAATCATTTGTAGAGGTTTGATTGTGTTTGATGGAAGTCCAGCCAGAAGAGCATTGCAGTTGTCCAGCCTAGAAATGACAAGGGCCTGGACAAGAAGTTGTGCAGCATGCTCTGTCAGAAAGGGCCTGATCTTTCTGATGTTGTGAAGTGCAAACATTTGGACATTGGGCACCACTGCACTAACCTGCTTCAGGACACTCTATCCACGGATCCAGCGTGGCCATTGGAGATACTTCGGAGCACCGAGGTTAACGATGGCCGCCTCAATAATCCCAGGCGGCGTAGGAAACATCGCGGGAGACGCGCTGGAATACGTAACAGACTGAGAAAAAGGGCTCACAGTCCCCCTCTACCGAGTATTCTGCTCGCCAATGTCCGATCCTTGGAGAATAAGATGGACGATCTTAGAGCCAGGATAAGTTTCCAACGGGACATTAGAGACTGTAACATCCTTTGTTTGACCGAAACGTGGCTCACGCCGATGGTCCCGGACACCGCTGTAACGCCGTCTGATAACTTTTCTGTTTTACGGATGGACAGAATAGCCGAGGCCGGAAAAAACAAAGGTGGTGTAGTGTGCTTCATGATTAACAAGAAATGGTGTGACCCCAGGAATATCTCCATTATCTGCCGCCCATTCTACCTGCCCCGGGAGTTTACATCGATCATCGTTACTGCCGTCTACATTCCACCTCAAGCAGATACTAGCTTGGCTCTGTCCAAACTCCACGACGAGCTCAGCGGCAACATCAACAAACACCCTGACGCTGCATGCATCATCGCCAGGGACTTCAACAAAGCCAACCTCAGAAAAGTCATGCCAAACTTCCACCAACCTATATCCTGTCCAACTAGAGGACAGAATACACTGGATCATTGCTACACCCAGTTTAAGAATGCCTACAAAGCTCGTTCACTGCCGGCTTTTGGCAAATCAGATCATGTCGCCATTTTTCTCACACCGGAATATAAACAAAGGATCGTTCAGAAACCGCCGGTGGAGAGGGAAGTGACGCGCTGGTCCTCCCACTCTGAAGCTATGCTACAGGCGTCTCTTGATGACGTCGACTGGGACATGTTCCGGGCGAGTTCATCTGACGTCAGCGAATTCACGGATGTAGCAGTAAGTTTTATCAACACGCTAACCAACCAAGCCACCGAAACAGTAACAATAAGGACATTTTCTAATCAGAAACCGTGGGTGGACAGATCAATCCGTGATGCGGTTAACCATCGCACTGCCGCATACAACGCTGGTCTTTTGTCGGGAAACATGAGCGAATACAAATCATCTTGTTACGCTCTCCGTCGGGCAGTTAGAGTAGAGGTCGGCTACCCGACCCGACCCGACGGGTCGACCCGACGGGCTTCGGGTCGGGTTCGGGTTAAAGTTTAACTAACAGTCTCGGGCTCGGGCCGGGTTCGGGTAAAAAGAAAAAGAAAATTATATATATGTAACCCCCCGGGTCCACACTGCCACAACTCGTCGGAGTGGGTCTCGAACCCGGGATTCCGGTGCGGGAGGCGGGCGCTCTAACAAAGAACGCCAAAGGCTACAGCCTCTAGCGTCAGTCGCTAGAGCGCCTCTTTTTGAGGTCAGGAGAGTGAGGTTTTACACATAGCCCTTACTGGCATAGCTACATCCATTACATATATATATATGCATATATATATATATTAGACGGCTAAATATTTTTTTACTTATATATCACTTTTGCGCATGTGCTGCTCATCTCGCGCACTTTTTCTCTTACAACACCGCAGACAAAATGAGTGCGACTGCGATAAAGCAAAAAATTTGTGAGGGGAAACTTGTTACGGGGCCAAACGATGCAGGAAAAGCTGCAATATGGAGGCATTACGATCTTGTCCTTACAAGCAATAAAGAGCTCAGCGGCTACGTGCAGTGTAGGGCTTGCAAAGCTGTCTACGACAGTAAGAAGACAGGTACATCTTTTCTACAGCGACACACTGACCGTGGATGCACTCGTTCAACAGCAGCAGCTAACGTTAGTAGCTACAAACAGACATCAGTTTCGGACTATTTATCTCCACCAGCTAAGTCAGTACCTGCTTCTGTAAAATCCAGCCTCACAGAAAAATGTGTTGAGTTTTGTTGTCGCGATATTAGGTCATTTCATACCATTGCAGGAAGAGGCTTTGTCGACCTAGCGCAAGACCTAATAAATGTGGGGGCGACATATGGCCGTGTCTCAGCAGAAAGTGTGCTGCCTGATCCCACAACAATCTCTCGGAGATGTAAAGAAGCTGCGGCATCAAAACGTCAGACTGTGGTCAAAGAAATGTCAGATATTCTGTGTGACATTAATGTTGGTATGACGACTGACATGTGGACTGACGATAACCGCAAGAACAGTTTCTTAACAATCACTTGCCACAACATCACTCCAGATTTTTTACTCCGAAGCAAGAGTCCTTACTACAGCGATGTTCCCCCCTGAAGAAGCGAGAACCGGTGACAACATACGGAGAGAATTACAGCATCAGCTCGTTTCTGTACTTGGATTTGATGCTTGTGTTATGAACAAAGTCGTCTGGGTCACTGATCAAGGATCAAACATGATTGCTGCACTCGCACCGTATCAACGGCTGGATTGTCAGGACCATGTTTATAACACAGTACTCAGACGTGCACTTGATTGCAATGAACTACGAGACTGCGCGCCAGAGATCACACAGACTTTATTGGCAGCCAAAACACTCGTGAGATACGTCAAGCAAACAGGTATAATAAACCAGTTAACAAAAACTGTCAGACAAATGTCGGAAACCAGGTTCAGCACTGTGTTCCTTACCTTGGATTCAATTAAAGAAGTATACACTGAGCTTCGTGAAAAATTCGACAACCGCGGAGAAAGCAGAAGAATCGACGAAGTATCTCCAGATGTCTTGGAGTTCCTGCTAGATTTTCTTCGCCCATTCTACCAGGCTCAGAGGGAACTAGAGGGAGACCAGTACCCCACGCTTAACCTGGTTGTTTTGTGGCATGAGCGGCTTAAGCGCCACTGCAGGCCTGTGGCTTCAGACGGTCCACACCAGGCCATTATTCGTTACCGACATCTCGAATGGCTGAATCGCAAAATCAAAATCGAGAAACTGCATAAACTTGCCATATTTCTGTGGCCAAAATTCTGTCAACTTCGCATGCTGTCTCAACCTGAAAGGGAGGATATCCACCAAGAATCCAGGCATCGGATAGCTAGCTTTACCGGTGGTGGCAAGCCAGCTGTTGAACCGGCAAGTAAAAGAAGCAAGACTGTAGTGGCAGAGTTTGAGGAGTGGGTGAACGTGCCCCTGAATGAAACTGTTGATGAAGTTCACCAATACATCAGCCGCAACCACGACATGGAAGAGGAGCGGGATCTCTTGGGTTGGTGGAAAAACAACAGCGGCGTTTTCCCGTTACTGTCAAGACTGGCCCGTAGTATATTCAGCATCCCTGCAAGTAGTAGCAGCAGCGAGAGAAACTTTAGTGCTGCTGGGCTAACTTTTAATCAGAGGAGGACGGCTCTGAAACCATCAACTGTCGATGCCCTTCTCTTCCTTCACAACGCATACTGAAAAGGATAAATTTATGTAAATAGTTCTGCAAAACACTTTCCGAATTTTTTTCTTTTGGAGTTAGAAGTTCGAAATTCAAAAGGAATGTGTGGCTGCCGCACCCAGCACCGTTTCATAATTGGTAAGTACATGGTTTTTCTCTTTTGCTCTTGTGCTGAGGTGGCCGCTGTGCCTTGATGAAACTGCTGCTTTAGACCTAATGTTATTTGTTTACTGTCAGTTGCATGTAATCCTGAAAAACAGTGTCTTGCAAAACATTATATGTTGTGAGAGACCTATTACGGGTTTGGGTCGGGTTTCGGGCTGTAAATGTAACCGGTCGGGTCGGGTCGGTTCGGGCAGTGTCAAATGATTTCGGGTTCGGGCCGGGCTCGGGCTTCAGTTTAAAGCCCGTGCAGACCTCTAAGTTAGAGCTGCTAAACTCAGATACAGGGAGAGAATTGAGTCACATTTCCAGCTCAATGACTCTCGACGCATGTGGCAGGGACTGAAGACCATCTGTTCCTCTGGAAACAACTCTTCCGCAGAGGTGAGAGCAGATCCGTTGCTGGCCGAAGAGCTAAACACCTTCTACGGCCGCTTTGAATGTAACGGCGGCGCGACTCTGCCGATCTGCGCGCCAGGAAGCAGCAGACAGAGCAGCGATGTTTGTGCTATCACCTTTTCAGAGGACGACATTCGGAGGGAACTAAAGAGAGTGAACGTAAGGAAAGCAGCAGGACCTGAGGGGATTACTGGCCGCGTTCTGAGGTCCTGTGCTGATCAGCTTGCTGGTTTGTTTACTTCCATCTTTAATGAGTCCCTTGCTACCTCTGTGGTTCCCACCTCATTTAAAAAATCTGTCATAATCCCTGTGCCTAAGAACAGTAAACCCTCTTGCCTGAATGACTATCGTCCAGTTGCCCTCACATCGACAGTCATGAAGGTTTTTGAGAGACTCTTAAAGAAACACATTTGCTCCTCCATTCCTGCTACTCTGGACCCTCTTCAGTTTGCCTATCGGCCAAATAGGTCTACTGATGATGCCATCTCCCAGGTACTACACTCCTCCCTCACTCACATTGACAGCAAAAATGGCAACTATATCAGGCTGCTATTCATAGACTATAGCTCAGCTTTCAACACTATAGTCCCCACCAAGCTAGCTGTCAAACTCTCAGACCTCGGCCTAAACACTTCACTCTGTGACTGGATTCAAGATTTCCTCACCGCCAGACCACAAGTGGTGAAAGTCGGCCAGTTCACCTCCAACTCCATAACCCTGAACGTAGGAGCCCCACAGGGCTGTGTCCTGAGCCCCCTGCTCTACTCTCTCTACACACACGACTGTGTGTCCTCTCACAGCTCCACTTCTATTGTCAAATTTGCTGATGATACTGTGGTTCTGGGCCTCGTTTCCAACAACGATGAGGCCGCATACTTGCATGAGGTGGAGAGACTCACATCATGGTGCCAGGACAACTGTCTCTCTCTGAACGTGAGCAAAACCAAAGAGCTGATTGTAGACTTCAGGAAGAGACAGCAGCAGCCCTACACTCCTCTTATGATCAGTGGGAACCCTGTGGAGAGGGTGAGCAGCTTCAAGTACCTCGGTGTAAACATCTCCAAGGACCTGACTTGGACTGCACACATCCAAACACAGGTCAAGAAAGCCAGGCAAAGACTGTACCATCTGCGACAGCTGAGGAAATTCAGGGTCTCACCAGCTATCCTGAAAACTTTCTATTCAGGGGCCATAGAAAGTGTTCTGACTCAGTGCATCTCAGTGTGGTATAATAATGCCACAAACCAGGACTGCAAAGCTCTACAGAGAGTCGTGCGCTTAGCTGAGCGCATCTCAGGGTCTACTCTCCCCTCTCTGCAGGACATCTACCTCAAACGCTGCAAAAGCAGAGCTGCTAAAATCATCAAGGACTCGAATCACCCCGGTAGCCATCATTTCTGTTTACTGCCATCTGGCAAGCGCTTCAGGAGCATGATGGCAAAAACTGAAAGACTGAGGAGGAGTTTCTTCCCTCAGGCCATCAGGCTCCTAAACTCAGTCTCATAACATCATTACATCCACAGGACTCAATTTAATAAACTGTAAACACATCCATTATTCTCCATCATCCACACTGCTGCTATGTTTACATACCCGGTACAACCTATTTGCACATTCTCTTGCACATCCGTGTTTTTTATTAATATTTATTATCCACAGTATACTGTATTGCACATTTTATCTCATTGCACATCTTACTCATTTTATTTTATTATTTGTTCCCTTTTTCATTCTCACCTATATTTATATATATATTCTCTTGTGTTATGTTTCATTGTTTTATTGCTTATTTTATTTTCTATTTTATTATTATTATTATTTATTTTTTTGCACTTTCCATTGAGCGGACCTGTCCTGACCTACATTTCACTACTGATTATACCCTGTATGATTGTGTATGTGACAAATAATAAAGAACAAACCAAACCTGCAAGATCGAGCAGTCTTTGCAATGTGCTCTTTGAAGGTCAGCTGATCATCAAAGATTACACCAAGAAGCTCAGTCTTTGCCAGGTTGAGCTGTAGGTGATGTTCTTTCATCCATGCCGAGATGTCTGCCAAGCAGCCTGAGATCCGTGCAGCTACCGTTGGATCATCTGGTCGAAATGAGAGATAGAGCTGTGTGTCGTCAGCGTAGAAATGGTAGGAGCAGCCATGTGCCTGTATGATGGGACCCAGTGATGTAGTGTATGTGGAGAAGAGGAGGGGTCCAAGAACCGAGCCCTGGGGAACCCCAGTGACCAATTGATGTGCTTTGGATACCACCCCTCCCCAGGCCACCTTGAAAGACCGACCAGTGAGATAGGATTCAAACCAGCGAAGTGGAAGTGAGAGTAGCGCAGTCTCAGTTGAATGGCCACTCCTGAAACCTGACTGTTTAGCGTCCAGTTTCCACATGCTCCAAATTAGCCCAAAACAGGCTCAATCGTTTGTGCGGGTAATATTTGATATTATGAAAAATGTCATTCTGAGGTCACTCAGCCCCTCCCCCCACATGCTTCAAATTCACGTACAAATTGTTTATGTTTGTGCTCCGTTTGTGCCGGTAATATTTTCGTTGTTGTTGCTTTTTTATTTTTATTTTAATATTAGACATTGAAATATATGTGATGCCATCACTCAGCCCCCCACATGCGCCTAATCAATTTGTGTTTTTTTTATGTTTGGACTATTGTACAGTTGGAAGATCCACACATGGCCCATTATACGAATTCTAAAAGAATCAGTCACTTATCAATTTTTTATCTGTTGGCATTTGATAGAATCCATGATGCCATGCGTCTAAAGATGACCATGCCATGCGTCTAAAGATGTCCAAGACCTCCTACAGAAATATAGGCCCACAACATCAAAACTACCGCAGTATATGTCATTGTACACATGGGGTACTTTTTATCCCTGTGTTTACCAAAACCATCTTGAGTGTTTGCTGCTAAAAAGCTATTTTTTTAGATTCATCTGGCCATAGAAGCCAGTCTCATTTGAAGTTCCAGTAGTGTATGATAACTGAATATGCTGGAGTTTGTTTTTGGATGAGCTAGGAGAATTTTTCTTGAAACCATCCCAAACAACATGTAGGTACTGTTCTGACCCAGAGATTAAACTATTTTCTGCAATTCTCCAGCTGTGGTCCTTGGATCTCCTTCTCACTGTGCATTAGGATGACAGACACACGTCCTCT
The DNA here is from genome assembly GCA_027422435.1 of Schizopygopsis pylzovi. Classification (NCBI taxonomy): domain Eukaryota; kingdom Metazoa; phylum Chordata; class Actinopteri; order Cypriniformes; family Cyprinidae; genus Schizopygopsis; species Schizopygopsis pylzovi. The sequence continues at coordinate 824,526 of CM049816.1, forward strand.
TCCAGGTAGTTTTGTGACATTTTAGGTTGATTGGAAATTCTTAATAATTGCCCTGATGGTGGAAATGGGAATTTTCAATGCTCTAGCTGTTCTTAAAGCCACTTCACTAATTTTTGAAGCTCAACTAGCTTTTTCTGCACATCAGAAATATATTATTTGGTTTCTCATAGTTATGAATGTTTAAAGGAATAAAGGCTTTGCTTTCCCATGAAACAGGAAGCCATGGCTGGATAATTTCATGTTCATAGTTACCCTGGAGTGCTCAATTTGTGAATATGAACACTTCACTCAAAATAACTTCTAGGGGGCCTAATAATGGGTCAACATGTATTTGAGAAAAATATTTCTATAATAGTATGGGGAGAATGTGACACCTTGCTAAAGCAAATGGAGCTCCAGTTTAGTAGTTTCTCCTTAATCAGTGTTCGAGACTCTGCTTAAAAAAAAAAAAAAAAAAAAGCCAGAGAAACAAGAATCTTGACGCTTCATGCAATTTATTAAAACAACTGAATTCACATAACCAGAGTAACTTCTCCACTAGAAACAACTGTTTGTCCACTCGAGATGGTCTTGGTATGAGTATCTCTCCCTGCAGGAGAAGTTGGTAAAAACATAAGCCACTTCAAAACCACTCATTTCATCAAGTCAAGTTACAGCTAGTACTCACTCTTCCTGGTGCAGCTTTGCTCACAGGAGCCAGAAGAGGGATGGCACACCTCTGTGCTACAGTGGATGAAAATCTGACAGGGGGGAAAGGGTTATGCCATAGAAACACTCTTAAGAAATATGTGTAATGTTGAGGGTTCAGGAAGAGCATACGGTTTCCTGCAGAGGAGCCAGTGAGGCTGGATCTACAAATGTGAACATCTTCACAACAAAGCGCTTGTAGTGGGTTGGGAACTGAAGACCGGACGATCCAGTCACTGGAACCAGTGTGGTCAGATAACGGTCATCCTGGTAAGGGCATCTGAAAGGGAAAGTGGCAGTTAGAAACACCCCAGACCAACTAGAGTGTAATGGCTTTTTTTCCCCCTCACCCATTGACCAGAAGGTCCCACTGAGGGAGACTGAGTGGATTGGGGGTAGATGTTGCCCAGCAATGTCCCAGCACCAGGACAATTTTGGGGTCAGTCCTCTCCATAATGTGCACCTCAACATACACAGGCTCCCGGAGGACTTTTGTGACCGGATAATCAGCGTCACTGTAGTAGGATGTGTAGGCCTCATCCCCTGAGGAACACCATTGGGGTTTAACCAGACTCACATTTGAAAGGCTTTAGGAAGACAACAAGACCGTACCTTCAGCACAGCCTTTGGTGACACATTGGCCATTGGCCAGTCTGAGCTCCACCCTGAGAGGTCCAGGAGCAGCTACTGGTGGAGGTGGAGGAACAGCGTTGACCTCCATAACCAGAGCTTCAACAGAAGTGCCAGAGTACCTACACTGGAAGAGAAGCCTGGACAACAGACGGTGAGCTTGTAGCATTTATCAGAGTTTAACATTCACACCAAGTCATAGATCACTTACTCAAAATGACTGTCCCTTGTGATGGAACCAAACGGTCCGATCCCTACTTCGTAGGAGGAGGTCATTTGATTCTCATACACCACATATCCACTGTCCTCCTGGGAATAGAAATACAGCTTATGATAGACTGGATGCCAACAAAGCAGAATAACACCAGATGCAGGTGCTCACCATCATTCTCGTGCCACATGTGGTCACAGGGAACTGGTATATAGCAAAGGAAGGTGTGGACTCCACAGGACCGCAAGGTGGGTCATTTCCACCCAGTAGATGAACTGAATCCAGACTCAGTCGAGGCAGAGTAACATCTCTAGACACCACTACCACAAACTGACCATCTCTAATACACTGGACAGTCACTGGAACAAAAGTACAAGAGCGGGTTAATTCTGATAATCTATGCAACATGAACAGAATAAGACTGAGAACTCTTACCTGCCCTCCCATAGTAACACTGCTGTCCGTTAAAGCAGCAGTTGATAGCTTCACACTCAGCAACACTGATCCCAGGTTGTCCACACTGGATCTGCTCATAATCAGCCACAGCACATTTATCAAGGGGCTCTGCCAACACCACTGGCTTCTGAAACTGCTTCTGAAACCGCTGGTCAGTTTGCCGTTGAACTGGCTTCTGAAACCGCTGGTCAGTTTGCCATTGAACTGGCTTCTGAAACCGCTGGTCATATTGTTGAACTGGCTTCTGAAACCGCTGGTCAGTTTGCCGTTGAACTGGCTTCTGAAACCGCTGGTCATATTGTTGAACTGACTGCTGAAACCGCTGGTCAGTTTGTGGTTGAACTGGCTTCTGAAACCGCTGGTCAGTTTGCCGTTGAACTGGCTTCTGAAACCGCTGGTCAGTTTGTGGTTGAACAGACTGCTGAAACCGCTGGTCAGTTTGCCGTTGAACTGGCTTCTGAAATTGCTGGTCAGTTTGCCGTTGAACTGGCTTCTGAAACCGCTGGTCAGTTTGTGGTTGAACAGACTGCTGAAACCGCTGGTCAGTTTGCCGTTGAACTGGCTTCTGAAATTGCTGGTCAGTTTGCCTTTGAACTGGCTTCTGAAATTGCTGGTCAGTTTGCCGTTGAACTGGCTTCTGAATCCGCTGGTCAGTTTGTTGTTGAACTGACTGCTGAAACTGCTGGTCAGTTTGCGGAAACATCAGAGCTTGAGGGTTCTGGGGCAGATTACTCAACTGTGGAACAGCACTGAAAACAGCACAAACCAAAACACAAAGTGTTTGGAAACATATTGAATACAACATTCCTGCCATTACTAAACAACAGAGCACAACTTCAGAATGCTTTGGACTTCTATTTGTACTCTGCAATTCAATCATCGTTATCAACCCCGCCTTCTTTAATCAAGAATCATTACAGCTGCTTTGACTAATTAAGAATTTATCTTCACATTTGATTGGTTGTTTTTTCCACATGAAACTAAATTACCACTAAACTGAACGACAACAGCAATAGCAATAGTACTCATTGCACTTTTTTGAGATTGATGGGTTGACAAACTATCAACAATGATAAATAAAATACTGATGCAATTATGGAAGACAGTCAGTCTCACAAAGGGTGGTGCAGATGCAGATGAGTTTCGTCAAATGCTCATTTTCAAGTTTAAGGATAGCTGTATACATTTTGAAGTTATAATATTTTCAATAATTGGAGTTACAAGTCTTTTTTCTGGTTTTTGGCTTCAAGACATTTTAAATACGATTAACCGTTGCATCATTTTGTTTTAGGATTGACTCAAACTTGCTGGTGAACAAAACCAGTAATTCTTAATGTTCACTTTAGTGTTACCATTAAAAAAAGATCAACTGAAGGACTATGAAAACTGATTAAATGTGTAGTTCTGTACTACATTATTTAGATACACCAAGCAGAAAGTTCCAAACCTCCAACTTCTATCCATTAGCTCAACTCGGCCATGTTCAAGCAACCCTTTCATTTGTATTATTAGGGAGCCAGGTTTTGACATCTCATCAGGAGTGCACATTTCCAAGCTTGGGATACATTCACAAAATGTGCTAAACTAAAAAGATTTCCTTTGCACTTTTCATACAGGCGATAACGTCATCCAAGCGATACAAGTTCACATGGATCTGCAAAAACTAAATATTATGCACGCCATGCCACTATCGGCCCATATAAACTCGTAAATACACACATAAGTATAGAGTGCACACGTCATGTGAAAGTTGTGATGTCTTCTGGAAATTCACATTTTTAGTAGTTTGTGCAGACACCAACTATATGATTTTTAAAAACTTGCAAAATTTTGAAAACAGGTTTAAGAGCATTTTCAGGACAGCGAGAAGTTGGCCCCCACCCAACGCAAACATTGGCAAAAAGTCTCAATCATTTGTGCTGCGTTTGCACTGAAATTTTTTTGTTTGTGTGGCTTTTTTTTTTTTTATTACAATAATATTTATAGCTCATTCTGAGGTCACTCAGCCCCCAACATACTCCAAATTCACCCCAAATAGTCTCGTTTGGTTTTTAAAATATTAGACATTGAAATATAGGCGGTGACTTCACTCAGCCCCCAACATGCTCCAAATTCACGAAAAGTGGTTTTGTTTGTTTGTGCTCTGTTTGTGCTGCTTCGGTTTTTAAAATATGAGACATTGAATTATAGGCGATGACGTCACCAGCCCCAAAATTAACATTTACATTTAGTCATTTTGCAGACGCTTTTATCCAAAGCGACTTACAATTGGGGAATACATAAAGCGATTCATCTTGAAGAGGCAAACAGACAGAGGAAGTGCCCCAACACTCAGTCTCAGGTATTGTTCAAATAAATACAAGCTAGCAAGGTAAGGAGAGAAAGATGAAGATATAGAAAAAGGGAAAGTATTTTTTTATGATGAAGTCAAGTAGTGTTGAAAGAGATGAGTTTTCAGTTGTTGCTTGAAGATTGACAGGGATCCAGCATTCCGGATGGGGATGGGAAGATCATTCCACCAGCCAGGAATGGTGAACGAGAATGTTCTGGAGAGTGATTTTGAGCCTCTCTGTGATGGTACCACGAGGCGCCTCTCACTAGCAGATCTCAGTCTTCTGGAGGGTATGTAGATTCGTAATAGTGCGTGGAAGTAGGTGGGTGCTGAGCCTGTGGTTGTTCTATATGTAAGCATCAGTGTCTTGAACTGGATGCGAGCTGCAACTTGTAGCCAGTGCAAGGAGACAAAGAGAGGTGTAACATGGGCTCTTTTGGGCTCGTTGTAGACCAGTCGTGCCGCTGCATTCTGAATCATTTGTAGAGGTTTGATTGTGTTTGATGGAAGTCCAGCCAGAAGAGCATTGCAGTTGTCCAGCCTAGAAATGACAAGGGCCTGGACAAGAAGTTGTGCAGCATGCTCTGTCAGAAAGGGCCTGATCTTTCTGATGTTGTGAAGTGCAAACCTGCAAGATCGAGCAGTCTTTGCAATGTGCTCTTTGAAGGTCAGCTGGTCATCAAAGATTACACCAAGATTTCTGACCGAAGCTGATGGGGTAATTGTTGATGAACCTAACTGAATCGTTAAGTCGTGCTGTAGAATTGGAGTGGCAGGGAAGACAAGAAGCTCAGTCTTTGCCAGGTTGAGCTGTAGGTGATGTTCTTTCATCCATGCCGAGATGTCTGTCAAGCAGCCTGAGATCCGTGCAGCTACCGTTGGATCATCTGGTCGAAATGAGAGATAGAGCTGTTTGTCGTCAGCGTAGAAATGGTAGGAGCAGCCATGTGCCTGTATGATGGGACCCAGTGATGTAATGTATGTGGAGAAGAGGAGGGGTCCAAGAACCGAGCCCTGGGGAACCCCAGTGACCAATTGATGTGCTTTGGATACCACCCCTCCCCAGGCCACCTTGAAAGACCGACCAGTGAGATAGGATTCAAACCAGCGAAGTGGAAGTGAGAGTAGCGCAGTCTCAGTTGAATGGCCACTCCTGAAACCTGACTGTTTAGCGTCCAGTTTCCACATGCTCCAAATTAGCCCAAAACAGGCTCAATCGTTTGTGCTTCATTTGTGCGGGTAATATTTGATATTATGAAAAATGTCATTCTGGGGTCACTCAGCCCCTCCCCCCACATGCTTCAAATTCACGTACAAATTGTTTATGTTTGTGCTCCGTTTGTGCCGGTAATATTTTCGTTGTTGTTGCTTTTTTATTTTTATTTTAATATTAGACATTGAAATATATGTGATGCCATCACTCAGCCCCCCACATGCGCCTAATCAATTTGTGTTTTTTTTATGTTTGGACTATTGTACAGTTGGAAGATCCACACATGGCCCATTATACGAATTCTAAAAGAATCAGTCACTTATCAATTTTTTATCTGTTGGCATTTGATAGAATCCATGATGCCATGCGTCTAAAGATGACCATGCCATGCGTCTAAAGATGTCCAAGACCTCCTACAGAAATATAGGCCCACAACATCAAAACTACCGCAGTATATGTCATTGTACACATGGGGTACTTTTTATCCCTGTGTTTACCAAAACCATCTTGAGTGTTTGCTGCTAAAAAGCTATTTTTTTAGATTCATCTGGCCATAGAAGCCAGTCTCATTTGAAGTTCCAGTAGTGTATGATAACTGAATATGCTGGAGTTTGTTTTTGGATGAGCTAGGAGAATTTTTCTTGAAACCATCCCAAACAACATGTAGGTACTGTTCTGACCCAGAGATTAAACAATTTTCTGCAATTCTCCAGCTGTGGTCCTTGGATCATCTTTGGCCACTCAAAATCTCCTTCTCACTGTGCATTAGGATGACAGACACACGTCCTCTTCCAGGTAGTTTTGTGACATTTTAGGTTGATTGGAAATTCTTAATAATTGCCCTGATGGTGGAAATGGGAATTTTCAATGCTCTAGCTGTTCTTAAAGCCACTTCACTAATTTTTGAAGCTCAACTAGCTTTTTCTGCACATCAGAAATATATTATTTGGTTTCTCATAGTTATGAATGTTTAAAGGAATAAAGGCTTTGCTTTCCCATGAAACAGGAAGCCATGGCTGGATAATTTCATGTTCATAGTTACCCTGGAGTGCTCAATTTGTGAATATGAACACTTCACTCAAAATAACTTCTAGGGGGCCTAATAATGGGTCAACATGTATTTGAGAAAAATATTTCATAATAGTATGGGGAGAATGTGACACCTTGCTAAAGCAAATGGAGCTCCAGTTTAGTAGTTTCTCCTTAATCAGTGTTCGAGACTCTGCTTAAAAAAAAAAAAAAAAAAAAAAAAGCCAGAGAAACAAGAATCTTGACGCTTCATGCAATTTATTAAAACAACTGAATTCACATAACCAGAGTAACTTCTCCACTAGAAACAACTGTTTGTCCACTCGAGATGGTCTTGGTATGAGTATCTCTCCCTGCAGGAGAAGTTGGTAAAAACATAAGCCACTTCAAAACCACTCATTTCATCAAGTCAAGTTACAGCTAGTACTCACTCTTCCTGGTGCAGCTTTGCTCACAGGAGCCAGAAGAGGGATGGCACACCTCTGTGCTACAGTGGATGAAAATCTGACAGGGGGGGAAAGGGTTATGCCATAGAAACACTCTTAAGAAATATGTGTAATGTTGAGGGTTCAGGAAGAGCATACGGTTTCCTGCAGAGGAGCCAGTGAGGCTGGATCTACAAATGTGAACATCTTCACAACAAAGCGCTTGTAGTGGGTTGGGAACTGAAGACCGGACGATCCAGTCACTGGAACCAGTGTGGTCAGATAACGGTCATCCTGGTAAGGGCATCTGAAAGGGAAAGTGGCAGTTAGAAACACCCCAGACCAACTAGAGTGTAATGGCTTTTTTTCCCCCTCACCCATTGACCAGAAGGTCCCACTGAGGGAGACTGAGTGGATTGGGGGTAGATGTTGCCCAGCAATGTCCCAGCACAAGGACAATGTTGGGGTCAGTCCTCTCCATAATGTGCACCTCAACATACACAGGCTCCCGGAGGACTTTTGTGACCGGATAATCAGCGTCACTGTAGTAGGATGTGTAGGCCTCATCCCCTGAGGAACACCATTGGGGTTTAACCAGACTCACATTTGAAAGGCTTTAGGAAGACACAACAAGACCGTACCTTCAGCACAGCCTTTGGTGACACATTGGCCATTGGCCAGTCTGAGCTCCACCCTGAGAGGTCCAGGAGCAGCTACTGGTGGGGGTGGAGGAACAGCGTTGACCTCCATAACCAGAGCTTCAACAGAAGTGCCAGAGTACCTACACTGGAAGAGAAGCCTGGACAACAGACGGTGAGCTTGTAGCATTTATCAGAGTTTAACATTCACACCAAGTCATAGATCACTTACTCAAAATGACTGTCCCTTGTGATGGAACCAAACGGTCCGATCCCTACTTCGTAGGAGGAGGTCATTTGATTCTCATACACCACATATCCACTGTCCTCCTGGGAATAGAAATACAGCTTATGATAGACTGGATGCCAACAAAGCAGAATAACACCAGATGCAGGTGCTCACCATCATTCTCGTGCCACATGTGGTCACAGGGAACTGGTATATAGCAAAGGAAGGTGTGGACTCCACAGGACCGCAAGGTGGGTCATTTCCACCCAGTAGATGAACTGAATCCAGACTCAGTCGAGGCAGAGTAACATCTCTAGACACCACTACCACAAACTGACCATCCCTAATACACTGGACAGTCACTGGAACAAAAGTACAAGAGTGGGTTAATTCTGATAATCTATGCAACATGAACAGAATAAGACTGAGAACTCTTACCTGCCCTCCCATAGTAACACTGCTGTCCGTTAAAGCAGCAGTTGATAGCTTCACACTCAGCAACACTGATCCCAGGTTGTCCACACTGGATCTGCTCATAATCAGCCACAGCACATTTATCAAGGGGCTCTGCCAACACCACTGGCTTCTGAAACTGCTTCTGAAACCGCTGGTCAGTTTGCCGTTGAACTGGCTTCTGAAACCGCTGGTCAGTTTGTGGTTGAACTGGCTTCTGAAACCGCTGGTCAGTTTGCCGTTGAACTGGCTTCTGAAACCGCTGGTCAGTTTGCCGTTGAACAGACTGCTGAAACCGCTGGTCAGTTTGTGGTTGAACAGACTGCTGAAACCGCTGGTCAGTTTGTTGTTGAACAGACTGCTGAAACCGCTGGTCAGTTTGTGGTTGAACAGACTGCTGAAACCGCTGGTCAGTTTGTGGTTGAACAGACTGCTGAAACCGCTGGTCAGTTTGCCGTTGAACTGGCTTCTGAAATTGCTGGCCAGTTTGCCGTTGAACTGGCTTCTGAAATTGCTGGCCAGTTTGCCGTTGAACTGGCTTCTGAAATTGCTGGTCAGTTTGCCGTTGAACTGCCTTCTGAAATTGCTGGTCAGTTTGCCGTTGAACTGCCTTCTGAAACCGCTGGTCATATTGTTGAACTGACTGCTGAAACCGCTTGTCAGTTTGTGGTTGAACTGACTGCTGAAACCGCTTGTCAGTTTGTGGTTGAACAGACTGCTGAAACCGCTGGTCAGTTTGTGGTTGAACAGACTGCTGAAACCGCTGGTCAGTTTGTGGTTGAACAGACTGCTGAAACCGCTGGTCAGTTTGCCGTTGAACTGGCTTCTGAAATTGCTGGTCAGTTTGCCGTTGAACTGGCTTCTGAAATTGCTGGTCAGTTTGCCGTTGAACTGGCTTCTGAAATTGCTGGTCAGTTTGCCGTTGAACTGGCTTCTGAAATTGCTGGTCAGTTTGCCATTGAACTGGCTTCTGAAACCGCTGGTCAGTTTGCGGTTGAACTGGCTTCTGAAACCTCTGCTCATTTTGTTGTTGAACTGACTGCTGAAACTGCTGGTCAGTTTGCTGTTGAACTGGCTTCTGAATCCGCTGGTCAGTTTGTTGTTGAACTGACTGCTGAAACTGCTGGTCAGTTTGCGGAAACATCAGAGCTTGAACGTTCTGGGGCAGATTACTCAACTGTGGAACAGCACTGAAAACAGCACAAACCAAAACACAAAGTGTTTGGCAACATATTGAATACAACATTCCTGCCATTACTAAACAACAGAGCACAACTTCAGAATGCTTTGGACTTCTATTTGTACTCTGCAATTCAATCATCGTTATCAACCCCGCCTTCTTTAATCAAGAATCATTACAGCTGCTTTGACTAATTAAGAATTTATCTTCACATTTGATTGGTTGTTTTTTCCACATGAAACTAAATTACCACTAAACTGAACGACAACAGCAATAGCAATTGTACTCATTGCACTTTTTTTAGATTGATGGGTTGACAAACTATCAACAATGATAAATAAAATACTGATGCAATTATGGAAGACAGTCAGTCTCACAAAGGGTGGTGCAGACGCAGATGAGTTTCGTCAAATGCTCATTTTCAAGTTTAAGGATAGCTGTATACATTTTGAAGTTATAATATTTCCAATAATTGGAGTTACAAGTCTTTTTTCTGGTTTTTGGCTTCAAGACATTTTAAATACGATTAACCGTTGCATCATTTTGTTTTAGGATTGACTCAAACTTGCTGGTGAACAAAACCAGTAGTTCTTAATGTTCACTTTAGTGTTACCATTAAAAAAAGATAAACTGAAGGACTATGAAAACTGATTAAATGTGTAGTTCTGTACTACATTATTTAGATACACCAAGCAGAAAGTTCCAAACCTCCAACTTCTATCCATTAGCTCAACTCGGCCATGTTCAAGCAACCCTTTCATTTGTATTATTAGGGAGCCAGGTTTTGACATCTCATCAGGAGTGCACATTTCCAAGCTTGGGATACATTCACAAAATGTGCTAAACTAAAAAGATTTCCTTTGCACTTTTCATACAGGCGATAACGTCATCCAAGCGATACAAGTTCACATGGATCTGCAAAAACGAAATATTATGCACGCCATGCCACTATCGGCCCATATAAACTCGGAAATACACACATAAGTATTGTTGAAAACTCTGTTCTTCTAAAGTGTAGAAAACTCAGAAGAGAAGACCAGGAGACTTCGGATTGGATTGTCAGCAGAATTTCTTTATTCTATGACATGTCGTTGGTATCTGTGGTCATCGAAATCTCCCTTAAGTAATTTTTACAGGGTATCTTATAGACAGAATTGGAGGAGGGACTTTTGGAGGTTGAGACAAAACATCAAAGAAAGCAAACATCTGAGGGAGGCGTTAGTTGGTTACGGGAAACTTCCCGTGGTCCAATAAACCTAACGAATCCACGTCTGGCCAGGACAAAACCTATTTGCAGAACAAAGGTTGAATCTCTCAGTAGTCTGACTCATTGATCTTACCATTATCATAGAGACAAAAAGCACAGCTGTCCCAAGCCCAAATGGTCAGGAAACGATCTCAAGCACCTTTGCCCCGACACCTCTTAGTCAGGAAGTGAATTCAAATCAAACATAGAATAAAATTTGTAATCTCACAATTCCCCCTTTGAGAGTTCTAATAACTCTCACAAAATACAAATTTAGACACTTAAAAGTTAATTCTTGTAACTTGTAATCGTTACAGGCACATAGTACATGTTCTGTGTTGCTTATATGTAATTGCATGCTGACACAGAAACAAAACATGCAATTAGGGTCCGTGAAGTTCTTACGGGTAATAATCTCTTCTGGTTGGAACTGTCATTTCCTCGTGAGAGGCGGGTGTCATTTGCTGCAAGAAACACTTGATACTGCGGATGCATAGATAGTACGCAAGTAGGAGAAACAAGAGCAGAATTGCTATTTCCTTGATCCACAGCCAGGGTTTACCTAACAAGTTTCCGAACCATGAAGAATTATCTTCAGTCATCTGGTGTAATTTTGCTGAAAGACCAAGAATGTCTTGTTGGATTTTGTTCAAGTTCTCGGTTGGATCCATTAACCCGGTGCAGCATTCAGGACCGATAATGGTACAGGCTCCCCCTTGTGTTGCAAGAATGTAATCCAAGGCCACTCTGTTCTGTAAGATCATCATCTTGTGCGAGGCAAGAGTGTCCTTGATGTTGCCCAGGGCCAAAACCGTATCATTGGCCAATTTCTGTACAGAATCCGACAGGCTTCTGACTTGCTCGAGAGCCTGCATGACACCATACGATGGGATTAATGCTCCAAGAGTTCTTGACCACCACGTTTGTACACAAGTGAGTCCTGGAATGCAGCCATCTTTGTTGGTAGAAGCTGAATTTTGTAGATGTAGAGAACTTGAGGTGGAGTGTGTATTTTCTCTGATGGCTGGTAGGACATAAACCAGGGTGCACCTGCCATTGAATTGGCTGGGTAGGATGCTGTAGACAGAAGTCCCACATAACCACAAAGTGCCAGTCGGTGGAGGAATCATACACCACTGATTTATGGCAAAAAGTTTCGGTAGGGATGGGTTCCCGTAGAGACACTCTTTTAAATCATTCTCCTCTTTCGTATTTGATGTAGTAACGTACACATCGAATTCGGTTCTTCTTTCAATCACAAAGCTGCAACGTTCACGAGGAATTTCACCCAGTGTAGTCGATGCTGGAGCATGATTTTCCATGCACCAATAGAACATCCTTGGCATGAGTAGATCTGTCATGATGGGAGTAGCTGAAGTTAGGTTGCAGGATGGTAGTCCAGGAATGCAACACGAAGAAGCTGGAGGAATTGTTACGTTGTGACATGTATCCTTGTTGTATAATCCACTGGTATGATGATCGAATAAGGTACACGTATCACATTTGGAGATAGGGTGTGCCACCCATGGGATTCCTGCTCCTACTGAAAGTGCGTGCGGCATGCAAACGTTCTTTCCAGCAAACAAGGCATTTCTTGACATATTCATCAGCTCTACGAATATGTTGTTTCTGGGGTCTACACTTTGCGTGATGTCCATGATGGTTAATAGTACGAAAATCTTGATCATGTTGATGGATGACTGAAGTTCCCGTATGTGAGTCTCTGCGTTGTGTATTTTTTTTTTCTTTTTCTTGTGTGATAGTTGGCTCGGCAATGGGTCTAGTTGTTTTCTAGAGGTTGTGGCTTCATCCGCAGGTGAGAAGGGCGGTGCATATGGATCTCAGGACAGCCATCAAATGGTATCTGCACAGAGGAAGAAAGAAACACAAACAAGAGAGAACAACGGCACAGAGCAGTATTTGTAGAGTCTGCAAACATTAGGGTTGTATCCTCTGTTCAAAATATAGTCTGCTATGGTTGTTCCTTCTTTCCCTATTTCTCAATTCCTGCGACACCTAAAGAACAGTGAGGAAAGGATGGACTAATGGAGGGGAAAGGCCTATGAGGAAATCTTCACCGCAGGGTTGGCCCCCGAAGCCTGTTGCTTTCGGTTCTTCCCTGGGCTCCTCACTGGTTCTTGTGTCTGCCCTATCCCTGCAGGGGGAGGAACAACCTTACAATGTGACACATGAGTCCAAGTTTTCCTTCCCTGACACAATACTGCAGCTGCTGTAATCAACATCACTTGATGTGGTCCGTACCACTTAGGCTCTAATGGCTTGTTTTTGAATGCCTTTATCATGACCCATTGACCTGGGACGATTGTGTGTCCACCTTCTGGTGGAGTTGCC
>CM049816.1:837706-860206 GCA_027422435.1 Schizopygopsis pylzovi
CCCCCACATGCTTCAAATTCACGTACAAATTGTTTATGTTTGTGCTCCGTTTGTGCCGGTAATACTTTCGTTGGTGTTGCTTTTTTATTTTAATTTTAATATTAGACATTGAAATATAGGTGATGCCATCACTCAGCCCCCCACATGCGCCTAATCAATTTGTTTTTTTTATGTTTGGACTATTGTACAGTTGGAAGATCCACACATGGCCCATTATAAGAATTCTAAAAGAATCAGTCACTTATCGATTTTTTTATCTGTTGGCATTTGATAGAATCCATGATGCCATGCGTCTAAAGATGTCCAAGACCTCCTACAGAAATATAGGCCCACAACATCAAAACTACCGCAGTATATTTCATTGTACACATGGGGTACTTTTTATCCCTGCGTTCACCAAAACCATCTTGAGTGTTTGCTGCTAAAAAGCTAATTTTTTTGATTCATCTGGCCATAGAAGCCAGTCTCATTTGAAGCTCCAGTAGTGTATGATAACTGAATATGCTGGAGTTTGTTTTTGGATGAGCTAGGAGAATTTTTCTTGAAACCATCCCAAACAACATGTAGGTACTGTTCTGACCCAGAGATTAAACTATTTTCTGCAATTCTCCAGCTGTGGTCCTTGGATCATCTTTGGCCACTCAAAATCTCCTTCTCACTGTGCATTAGGATGACAGACACACGTCCTCTTCCAGGTAGTTGTGACATTTTAGGTTGATTGGAAATTCTTAATAATTGCCCTTATGGTGGAAATGGGAATTGTCAATTCTCTAGCTGTTCTTAAAGCCACTTCACTAATTTTTGAAGCTCAACTAGCTTTTTCTGCACATCAGAAATATATTATTTGGTTTCTCATAGTTATGAATGTTTAAAGGAATTTGGGCTTTGCTTTTGTTGTGGCAATTTTCTAACAAACATCATCACTGAGTAAGAGACAACTCTGAGTCCATATTATAATAATAAAGGTATTTATTCCCTTGCAAGAGAAGATCCCTCAGTTCTAACCAGAGATGGGGACAAGTCACACATGGTCAAGTCCAAGCAAGTCTCAAGTCGTAACCATCAAGTCTCGAGTCAAGTCTCAAGTCACAGTTCAGATAAATCAAGCAAGTCAAGTCAAGTCAAGGGTTCACCCTAAGCAAGTCAAGTCGAGTCCTGATAAGTTTCAAGTCAAGTCAAGTCACAGTACTAAAATAAATAGAGGTAAATTTTTTCGATACATATTTATTTTTGCACAGAAAAGATGAACTTGTATGCATATATTATCTTATTCATTATACATTTGCTATATATGAATCATATGCATATCTGTGCTACATTAACATCTGAAAATAAAATTGTGTTGTTTACACAAAACGTTTAGAGTCTAAGATGTATCGAGTCTAAGATGTAGGCTATAATCCAATCTGTCTAATTCAATTTAATTGAAATGGTCTAAAATGTGTTGCATTTACAGAAAATAAGGTTTGCCAAGACAATGGCACTAAGCTGTGAACGATGGGGCCGCATAATAATCCCCCCATGACTGAACACACGCTCGACAGGTGCGCTTGAAGCAGGCACAGCTAATACCCTCATTGCGATTTGGAACAGTGAAGGCATTTTCTCCTTGTTCATTCCCCAAAACAAAAGGCAGTTCTGGCCATCACAATTGTCCAGGTAATGGTTGAGTTGGGCAGCAGGGCTGAAATGAGTGGATTTCTTCTGCTTTTTGTGGTATAAGAACAGCCCAGTTTCATCACCTTTGATTTGCTCTTCTTCATCTCCATGACCTGTCTGTTCCATATTGGTACGCTCTGCCTCCTGGAGAATCAGATCTAAAACACAAAAATGTAAAATTACAAATAAACCTACACAATATTCTAGAGCTGCATGATTCTGGATACATTGAGAATCACGATTTCTAAATAGACAATTATCTAACAATTATTTACAAATAAATTTCATGTAATTTACTAAATGTTCTGACAAAATGTTAATTGCTGTCTATTTAAAAATATTTAATTTAAAAGATTTTTTAAGCTGTCAGAAACTGAATAAATGATTAAATGTCTCACTCATAAAGGCACTTGTTTCATTACTGGATGTGACAGTCACTGTAACTGACAGAAACTTTATTTGAAGCATCAAATTACTTTAAGTAACTTGATGATTGTAACAATTTTTCAACTGCACAGTATCTGTATTACAATTTTAATACTTATACATGATAACTGCTCTCTCTTGGCCAGCAGCAGTGCCAACGCAAAATTTAATGTTTGCTGTGATCGTACTTTAAACATTGTCATTTAGGAATAAGATTACTTGGGTGTTTAAATCAACATTGCAAACTTTTAATGGTTTATCGTGCAGCACTTCCAATTTCTTAAAAAAACAAAAACATAATAATAATGTAATATTTACAAGTATGGGGTCATTCTAAATTCTAACTCATTCTAAAATTAGCCTATCACTTACTTTTTACTTCCATGGTCAACTGCTCCTTCAGCTTGTCATCAACCAATACATCGTGCTCTATCCACATAACCCCAAAGGCTGGATCAAGAACAGCTGCTTTGACATAAACAGGATCAGAGAAAGGCAGGATTCCTTCATTGGTCTCTGGCTGAGACATTTTTACATTCACAAAAATGCCTTTGAATCTTCTTTGCAGTGATCTTTGAAGACTGTGGATTAGGTTGACCAAGTATTGTGTTCCTTCTTTCTGGTTTTCCAAGTGATTGTTGAGGGAGAGAACACAGGGAATCACAGCACTTATGGTTACAACTTTCTCTCTTTCTCTATATATTAAATGTACAAATTGTAACTTACATGAAATAAAATGAAATGAACGGGGAAAACGCATACTTTTGGTTGTTCATGACATGTTGCTAGGCTTAGTCATCATTGGTCAATGCTTATTGGTCGCTGAGTAAACTTGTTACATTTGATTTGCAGCGCGCAAAATGTTTGCTCGGCTGGGTCTAACGTTATGCATTTGTGTTTTATACTAGTTGGCTGCCTGTAAGATATGTAAGGGATCATGTAGAGCGAGGCGGTTGTATTACATGGCTACCTACAAAATAAATCAATAATTTTACACAAAATATTGATTTAAAAATGAGTTTATTTATTTAAAAACTATTGTATTGCTTCCGCTAAAGAAAATAGTCCGTCCTGCGTCCATAGCAACGCTCTGTTTCATGGCAACGGTACAGAAGTAACAGACCGCATTATACATTAGAATTCAACCAAGCCATGTATTAATAATAATAATAATAAACGTGTTTAGTTTTATATAGCATTTCTGCTGTGTTGGACTATGATGTCGCCACTGCGTCAAAATATTTGTCAAACGTCATGCTTTTTAGTTTCCACACGCAGTCCACAAACACTTGAAAATGCGCACATTTAATACAGACATTATAGTCTACATGTTATAGAGCGGCCCGCTCATTTTAAGATGCCCATCAACATTAAAATTCAGGCTAACGTTACGCCACTGTTATAGTCAAATTCCCCAATACATCTAACGTTAACGTTATTTACGAGACGTATCAGTAATGATAATGGTCACATTTCTAATAAGAAAAAAACATAATATGCAACCAAGGCCAAATGATAAACAGAAAAGTTTAATTAATTCCATTAGTAATCGTAATAGATCTTAGTGAGAGAGTATAAAGAAATGATTTTCTTACCTTTCCTTGTGGTTCTTGAAATGTCGAATGAAATTTGACGTTGTGGTGTCGGATATTCTCACGTTGCATATCTTGCATCTGGCAAATCTTTTTTTATTGGCACGGTCCAGTTCAAAGTCCTTATAGCCAAACGAGACTATTTGTGGAGCTCGGCAACTGCCTGACTGTGACTCTGCCATGTTTGGCGCGGTTTGAATTGTGCAGCGTTAAAGGCACATACGCTGATTAGTGGTGCTGACGTCACAATAATTATTTTAAAAAATAATAATTTTATTGCTGTTTGTTTATTATAAGTTCAAGTCATTGTCGAGTCTTCCACTTCAAGTCAAGTCAAGTCTCAAGTAACTTGTTCTCAAGTCAAAGTCAAGTCAAGTCATTTTCATACTTTAATCAAGCAAGTCGCAAGTCCTGAAAATTGTGACTCGAGTCAGACTCGAGTCAAGTCATGTGACTCGAGTCCCCCACCTCTGGTTCTAACATACATAGCTGTGAGTCAGTCAGGAGCGAGAGAGAGAGATAGAGAGAGAGAGAGAGAGAGAGAGAGATAAGAAGAGAGCCAGAGAGACAGAGAGCCAGAGAGCCAGAGATAAGAAGAAGGAGAAGCAGTGCCGGTCTGTTTTATAGTCCTTTGCTTCAAGGCCTCCTCCTTCCCTCCTCTACAGGGAGAGAGATACCAGTTTGTTTACCGATTAATGGTTATACAGAAAAGGGAGGCAAATGCCCCCTTGACCATCTGCGTTTCCTTACCTCTATCACTTCCCAATCATAGTAAATCATCACACATAGAATGCTTTTCTAACTACGAGTGAGAAAACATAATGCATACATCTGAATCTAATTTTCACTGTTTGATTACTGCCCAGAAGGAAAATTCCTTTACAATTCCTCCCTGTTTATCATTCTCTGATAACTGATTAATCAAACATTGTAATAATAATAGTAAAAATAATAATAAATACAAGTTCAAGCCATTACATCACACTTATACTCTTCATCTCTGATTTTCACATAAATGATCACTCTCCTTGAACCTGTGAAGTAAGTTTTTTTGAAAATTTGAAAAATGCTTAGGCTGTAAATGTTTAGCAAGCACAGTAAAGATTTCATTCTATCGCCGGGCTAAATGGACAGGCATTGCTGTCGCACTCTCGGTTAAACCGAACCCTCAGTCACAATAGTATAAATAAGGAAAAGTATAGTTCAAAGTAGGAAATAGACATATCAATTTATCACTGTTGAGTTACTCCTGTAATATAAAATGTAAATATTAAAAGTATGTAAAAAATCCCTCAGTTTCAACCCCTCTCCTTGTACGTCCTATCGTACACGGATAACTGCTGCTTTTAACCTTCTTTACATATCAATCCTTCTCAGGAAGAAAATAGAAACATCATAACTCAATTAACACATTTCACTGTAACTTCCGCTACTTGTGTCATCATATTGTTGGTCTGATCTCCTGTTGGTAACACCTTCAGACCTGTTGTGAAGTGTAGTATTACCAAGCAAATTGTCACTGACAACAAAGTTATTATACATGTGGTCTTAAACCAGACCACACATTCCTGGCACTCTGAATGGGTGCCACGGCCTTGGACGCTCCATTCTCTCAGTTACTCTGTATCAAAAGTGCTGTTATGACCAGAGAAAGTACTGTTTTCGAAGCACTAAGAGTCTTATCTGTTCTGTTGATTACGATGTTCACCCAGATGCCGGTTGCGCCTAAACACACAGCTGCAACGCAAGGGCTTTTCAAACTGGATCTTAACATTTATTGACACTCGCGTTGAACCTCCTCCAGCGATTGCTCCGCCTCCGCAATGGGCGGCACCCTCCTGCAATGGTTTACGTGCACCCACGTAGCCCTCTCCTGCGACCTTCACCGCCGTGTGCGTCACCAGAGGCACCTGGAAAAGCCCTAGCCACCTTTTCGATTTCCAGCTCTTTCTCCTGTGATCACGAATCACCACGAAATCACCAGGTCTGACCTCGTGCAGGAATCTCTCAGCAACCTTCCCCTGGGCAGCTTTTACCTGCACAGAAATATTTGACAACAGACAAGACATTTCCTTGCAGTAATTCAACATGTCATTCTCACACACATCCGTTGATGGCAGCCTTTGTTTACCCCCTTCCATGCCCATGAATGGTGGCCTGCCAAACAAAATTTCAAATGGGCCTGCTGGTGCTGGTTGAGATGCCAAGGGTGTTTTTATTCCCCTAGCCACATTGTGTGTGTTTACAAGTGACGCATCTTTTGCAAAAATTTTCAGCAACCACTGTAAACCCTTTTGTAAACCATAATTCCCTCATCTGCATTATCATACCCGCTTTTGACACATGATCCAACCCATGTGTCAACTTAGCATAATGCTGAAAGAAGTGTTTGGGCAAACAAGGAATGTCATCAACACTCATCCATACACCCCCCTCGAGACTGCAGCCAGACGACCTCCCTTGTTGTTTTTCCGCTCCTGTGGAAAAAGACTGCATACTCTGTAAACAAGGGGAAATATCAGGGTTAGTCACAGATACTAAAGCACAAGTTGTTTCTTTTGTCTCCTGTGCTGCCGCGGCCTTCGCTGCCGCGTCTGCTCTCGCGTTTCCTGTGGAGATAAAACTTTTATCGTTAGTGTGCGCTGCGCATTTACAGATCGCGACCTTGTCTGGTAAAAGAATGGCCTCCAAAAGCTTAGACACAAGAGATGCTTTTAATATCGGATGTCCATCCGACTTCAAAAAAAAATTACCATGCTTCCAAAGTGCCCCAAAATCGTGAGTGACCCCAAAAGCATAACGCGAGTCTGTGTAAATTGTCACACACTTGTCTGCCATAAGATTACACGCTTCTGTCAGAGCAACCAATTCAGCTGCCTGAGCCGAATAATTTGATGGCAATTTGCCAGACTTTACGACTTCAAATTCAGTGGTCACCGCGAAACCAACCTTATTCAAGCCTGTTTGTGGATCTTTGGACGCCGATCCATCCACAAAGAGGACATTGTCACAGTTTTCTAAAGGTGTGTCCAACAGGTCTGGACGTGGTGTACACACCTGTTCCTGCTGATAGACAACAGTGGTGTATCTTTTCACCGTTACATTTGGCATGTCAAGCAAAATCGTGTGATACCTCAGCCATCGGGCTGTTGATAAATGTGATGTTCTCTGCTCTTGCAAAATCATGGAGACTGCGTCTACCATTTGTGTAAAAAAAAAAAGGCCTTTCAATCTTGTCACATGACCTCAGCCCTTTCCCTGTTGTCAGGGCTCTCAAGGGCTTTTCAAGAAATGCATAATTTGGAATAAAACGTTCGACAATATGCACACATTCCCAAGAAGGATAACAATTGCCTTTTTGTTATTGGTCTTGGTACATCTTTGATAGCTTTTTTTTACTCGTTTCTCAGAGATAGCTTTACTGTTTGGTGTTAGTGTGACCCAAAAAAAATTATTTCCTGCTGCACAAACTGTAGTTTTGTCAGACTGACCCTTGTGACCCTCTCTCACCAGGTGGTTCAAGAGAGTCACAGTGTCAGCCACGCACGTAACCTCATCTCGTGCACAAATCAATAAATCATCTATATACTTCAATGTGTTTCTCCCCTCTTCCCTTTTCAGCCCTTCTGTGGCTCTCATGCCTTTTCTCACAAACATTTCTGCTCAGTGGCCTTCGTTAGTGATAAGTGGAGCGCAGCGTCCTCTGTTATCAAATACAGCTGCATTTGTTTTGCTGACAGGCAAGCTGAAAGCGCACACACATTTTCATTCCAGAAAATCTTATCAAACCTTGTCAAAAACATTTTCTGCCCCGCTAAACCACTCTTCCTCATATTAAGGTTCACGCTCAATTTCGAAATCATTTGTGCCCAATCAGAATCACTTATCTGCCACTCGTATGCCCACTGTGGGCTCAAATTTTGCACAACTCATCTGCTGTTCTTCTATAACTATCCCAAACGGGCCAGCAGTGAGTTTCAGATTTAATTTACACATTAGATCCCTAGCCATTAACGGAACCGGACAGGTTTCAGAGCACAAAAACGCATGTTTCAATGCCCTGCCCCCCTCCGTTTCCGATTTCAACGGCACAGTATAGTTTTCTGAAATGGTATGCCCTGACGCGGACGTGCTTTCAAACACTAAATCCGTCATTCTTGGTTCATATGGCAAATCACATGGTCTTATGGTGAATCGAGCTCCCCTCGAATCAACCATAAAGTCTATCATTGTCCCGTCAACTAACATGGGATATCTCTGTAGCCTTAAAACCCTAAACTTTTGTACATTCTCAGACATTCATCAGTCAACTAACATTATTCAAAACTTCAACAGTCACACATTTAACGGTTTGCAAGCATGTCTTCATTGCAGATAGCCTTATTCAAAACTTACACACACTCACACATAAAAGGTTTGCAAGCATGTCTTCATTGCACAGAGCGGTATTTGAATCAGTGTATGTGAGCGTGTTGTGTGTGTGTGTCAATAAATTTTTACTTCCCTTTTTCGTAGCTTGCTGAATGCCTGTCACCCGCCCTCTCCTCTCCTGTTCTCCGTTCCTCTCGTTTCAATCCGCCTTACGCGCCTCTGGACAATCCTGTGCCCAGTGTCCGTGGTTCTTGCACAACCTGCACTTCGTGCAGCCAGAAAAGTCATGTTCACCCCTCGCACACAGTCCACATTTGTGCGCTGCTCGTGCTGCTTTAATCTGTACAACAGCCAGCTGCATCTCTCTCCCCCTCTTCGCTTTCGCGGCGCTGCTCGTGCTTGTTCATTCAGCGTCTCGCGCTGCGGTTGTCTTGGACGGAGAAACAGTCGAGGTCGGGGCGAATTTCAATGCATCCAGCTGAGCCATTGGGTAGATGGGTGTTTTGGCGGTGCCGGCCTCACCGTATTTTCATGTGGGAAACACAAACATACTGTGGTTCAGTCTGTTCTGGTGGTGCAGACACATACAAATAGACTTTCACACTTTTCATTTTTCCTTCCTGCTAACTTTCTGCACTTGCTTTTTTTCCCTTCCTGCTAACTTTCTGCACTTGCTTTTTTTTCCTTTCTTTTATCTACTTCCTTGAGCCAACCATCTACTTCCTTTAGCCAACAATCTACTGTTTGTTCACATTTTTAACATACATGTTTAACACATTTGCAACAACAACCTGGTTGTTGAAACCACTTTCAGTTTTGTGAGACTCAATGTTCCCTCTTCGGGAAAATCATGATGCTTGATTAATTTTCAATATCTTGCATACATTTCTGACCATAATATATTTTTTTTAATTTGGTAGTACACCGGTGTATCATATTTCACAAACTTGCTCTGAGACATCCCCATACTGGCTGTTTTCTGCTCCCGTGGATTTACTCACGCGCGTCTCTTTAATCTGCTAGACGTCTCCAGCAGATCCGATTTTCTCTTATCCCGCAATCGGATCGGGTTGCACTATTAGTGCCCTCTTAATTGTGATTTATCAAAATCTTTCGATTTTTTTCTAACCCCAATTAACCTCGGTACCTGTTTGAAACCCTCTTGATCCGTACAGATCTCAAGTTAATCTCAGGTTACCTAATCTGATCGTTCGTGCTCAGATTACTCTACCACAGAAAAAAATTCAGCCAATATGGTTCAATTTCACTCTTTAAACTGTATTTCACCCTAATTAAATTGAATTTAATTGTTTCTTACCAGAGATGTCGTTTTGTGCCACCTGGGTTCTTTTTGATTCCAGTGGTCGATCCCTCCGGTCCCAACAGCGGAACGGTCCCTCGTCTCTGAATCTTTTTTGCGAGGTAGGGTTGGAACTTTTCAGCTCCAAGGTGATCAGCCTCCGTCCGCTGTCAGGTCCAGAAGTCACGTCCAAGGAATCCCACTATCTGACACCAAACTGTTGTGGCAATTTTCTAACAAACATCATCACTGAGTAAGAGACAACTCTGAGTCCATATTATAATAATAAAGGTATTTATTCCCTTGCAAGAGAAGATCCCTCAGTTCTAACATACATAGCTGTGAGTCAGTCAGGAGCGAGAGAGAGAGATAGAGAGAGAGAGAGAGAGAGAGAGATAAGAAGAGAGCCAGAGAGACAGAGAGCCAGAGAGCCAGAGATAAGAAGAAGGAGAAGCAGTGCCGGTCTGTTTTATAGTCCTTTGCTTCAAGGCCTCCTCCTTCCCTCCTCTACAGGGAGAGAGATACCAGTTTGTTTACCGATTAATGGTTATACAGAAAAGGGAGGCAAATGCCCCCTTGACCATCTGCGTTTCCTTACCTCTATCACTTCCCAATCATAGTAAATCATCACACATAGAATGCTTTTCTAACTACGAGTGAGAAAACATAATGCATACATCTGAATCTAATTTTCACTGTTTGATTACTGCCCAGAAGGAAAATTCCTTTACACTTTCCCTCTCATTTATATTTCCATGAAACAGGAAGCCATGGCTGGATAATTTCATGTTCATAGTCACCCTGGAGTGCTCAATTTGTGAATATGAACATACTTCACTCAAAATAATTTCTAGGGGGCCTAATAATGGTTCAACATGTATTTGAGAAAAATATTTCATAATAGTATGGGGAGAATTTTACACCTTGCTAAAGCAAATGGAGCTCCAGTTTAGTAGTTTCTCCTTAATCAGTGTTTGAGACTCTGCTAAATAAAAAAAAGCCAGAGAAACAAGAATCTTGAAGCTTCATGCAATTTATTAAAACAACTGAATTCACATGACCAGAGTAACTTCTCCACTAGAAACAACTGTTTGTCCGCTCGAGATGGTCTTGGCATGAGTATTGTTCACTTTAAACATAAAACAAGAGGCGGACACGCTAGTGCAGCTCAGGAACTGTATTCAGGCAAGCAGCCCGGAGCAAGACAGACAGGAACAATCGACTGTCGATCACATGATATATAACATCCCATAACATCCCCCCTTACAAATAAGAACTAAAGTGTCGGAGCAAAATACTCTATTAAACTTTAGGCTTCATACCATTTAATGCAACTGCAATCAACTTAAATGAAATACATTTCAGATACTAACGAACTGAATCCTCACTAAGTCCTTTTTAGATTAACAGCACTTTTCTTTCCAAACTGCCACAGCAGCATTCCTGACTTCCTACAGATCAAGCCTCTTGGGTGGCTTGGACAATCGGCCAGACCTAGTGTGTGTGTGTCCTTCTGATGATGAGGGTTTGACCAGGTCATATGAAGCCTGTGGTAAGGGCTTCACAAGAGTTGAGTCAGCAGATGAAGGGGCATCTCCAACATTCCCTTCCAGCATAGAAGGCAACTCCGGTTCATTCCTGTCCACTGCTTGTGAAGAGGACGATTCCGCCACTCTTAAGTGCACTCTGTTGCGTCTATATAAGGATCCACCCACATTCACAAGATAAGAGCATGGTGCCACTTTCTGAAGACAGGTGCCGACCCTCCAGAGTGCAGGGTTTTCCCCTGGAAGGGGTTTCATTCGGATCCTCTCTCCGATGTTCAGCTCTGGCAAATCATGAGCTGACTTGTCATAACAGGATTTCGCCAACTGCTTTCAGTAGCGAAGTCGCTCCACAACCCCAGTTACTACATATGGCCCTAGAAGTTTGCTTGTTACTGGAAGAGATGTCTTCAGTCTCCGCGACATTAACCTTTGGGCGGGGCTACTGTCCATATATTCAGTAGGGGTGTTTCTCCAGTGAAGGATCGCTTTCCAGGGGTCGGTTCTGTCATGCATCGCTTTGCGCAGAAGGTTCTTAGCAATCTTAACAGCCGACTCAGCCTTTCCATTTGACTTAGGATGTCTTGGTGAGGAAGTGATATGCTCAAATTCCCAGCTGGAAGCAAAGCCCCTATACAGTGCACCAAACTGAGGGCCATTATCTGTGATCACCCTATCTGGCTGTGCATGTCGGGCAAATTGAGCCTTGCAGCGCTGGATAACGGTCTCTGCAGATAGATCAGGAAGCAGTTCAATCTCCCAAAAATCTGAGAAGTGGTCCACAATTAGAAGATAGTCCTTTTGCCGATGACTGAACAAGTCCATGCTGACAATCTGCCATGGCCTGTTGGGGATGTCATGAGAGAGCATGGTTGCCTTCTGTTGATTGTGTGCAAATTCTATACAAGTCGAACAGTTACTCACAAAGTCTTTGATTTCTGCTTGCATACCAGGCCAATATAATGTATCACGTGCTTGACGATAACATGCGTCACCTCCTATATGGCTTGAATGTATGCGCTTGAGCATCTCTGCACGTAATGACCTGGGGATGATAACTTTTTGTCCCCGGTACAAGATGCCGTTTTGCACACTTATTTCATCTCGATAAGGCCAGAATTCTCGGATGAGGTGTGAGGTTTTTTCTTTCTCATCAGGCCAACCTGCAAGGACAGTGGTTTTAAGGGCCTGTAGGGCATCATCCCTTTCCGTATGCACCCTGATGATCTCCAGCCGGTGATCTGTCACATTAAGGTATTCTGCTTGGTTGATGAGTTGCACATCTTCCTGCTCTTTCTCCAAATGACATATGGCATGCCGCTGGTAAACAGCCTCCTTTCCCGTACAGGCAGCAGCTGCCCTGCTTAACATGTCACTGATAAACATTTTAGGTCCCGGCTTGTAGACAACCTTGAGGCTGTAGTTTTGAAGTGTCATGAGCATACTTTGAAGCCGCTTAGGTGCACTGAGAAGTGGTTTGCTGAATATAGAAATCAAGGGTTTGTGGTCAGTCGCTGCTGTAACCAACTCTCGTCCGTACAAGTAATGGTGAAATCTTTGGCAAGCGAAGACAATACTGAGACACTCTTTCTCGATTTGAGCGTAATTTTTTTCAGCGGGTGTCAAAGCTCTTGAAGCAAAGGCAACAGGCTGTCCTTCTTGCATAAGACAGCACCCAAGACCACTTTGCACCGTGACAGGCTTAGTAACATCGTAATAGCACAGTACAGGCATGGACGAGGCCAAAGACTTAAGCTGACCAACTGCGGCCTCATGTTTGGGCAGCCAATGCCAAGGGGTATCTTTGTCAAGCAAGCGGTGCAGCAGCTCGCAAACACTCAACAAATGGGGCATGAACTTGGCTAAATAATTAGCGAAACCGATGAGACGCTGCACACCTTTTGTGTCCGTAGGGTTGGGCATGTCCATAATAGCCCTCACTTTCTCTGGGTCGGGCTTCAGGCCAGTGGATGAAAGGATATGACCATGGAACTTTACTTCAGCGACTTTGAACTGCAGTTTTTTTAAGCTGAGTCGTAGCTTGACCTCTCTGCAACATTCCAACAGGGCCTGAAGCTTCAAATCATGATCCTTCTCAGCTTGCTGGTCCGTGTCACCACATCCAACGATGAGAATATCATCTGCAATGGGCTCTTAACAGTTCATGCTGTTTCCGCTGATACACCTCAGGTGCCACCGATACACCAAATGGAAGCTTTAGCCACCGTTTCCTACCCCATGGGGTCCAGAATGTGGTCATGAAGCTGCTATCCTGATCCAGCTTGCACTGTAAGAATGCATGTTTGGCATCAACCAAGGTGAAAATCCTTGCTTTAGGCAGTTTGTATAACACATCCTCCAGAGTTGGCATTATATAATGAGAGCGTTTCAGAGCTTTGTTTAGGAACTTTTGGTCCAAACAAATCCGCAGCTTTTCTGTTTTTTTAACAATCCCCATATTGCTAATCCAGTCAGTCGGCTCCGTAACATCTGTGATATGACCCTCCGCCTGATATGCATCCAGTTGGGCTTTTACGACTGCTTTCATAGCGACTGGAACATTCCGGGGGGCACACTGTACCGGTGAGACACTAGGATCCAGCTCACTGGGCAGAGATTCCACAGGCAAGTTGAACACATCACTGTATTTGTCCATTAACTGTGTCTTAGTCATAGGGTCATACTGTTCATGTTCCATTTTGAGCACATCATCTGGGATTGTAAACTGCATCAGGCCTAGTTGTTCACAAGTAGAACCTGAGAGAAGTGGACTTTGACTTGTCTCTACTATCTTAAATGATAGTTGGTATTTTCTCCCTTGGACCACACAATCGGTGTCAAAAACACCCATGGAGTTCAGAGACTCGCCGGAGTACAGCCGTAGTTTGACATTGCTGGGGCGGAGTGGTGTGTGTGGTGCCACCTTTACTTTGTCCTTGTAGCTCATCACATTGCATGTTGCTCCTGAATCTAACTGACAACGCAGTGTCTTGCCATCCAATCGCAGGGAAACAAACCATTTCTTCCTTTCCATATGCACTGTGCTAATGGACTCGACTGTGTAAATATCATCATCACTGTCCCCAACCTGACCCTCGTTGGAATCTTCAATGCAGTGCAGTTTTCCCTCTGTAGGTTTGCTTTTACTTTTAAGGCACACTTTTGCAAAGTGATTATTAGTTCCACAGAGTCTGCATGTTTTTCTGTATGCTGGACAACAATCCCTGCCTCTTGAATGTACATTACCACAGTATCTGCATGTCCTACTAGTGTCTACGAGTCTGGGTGAATTGCTCTGCTTCCGCTGGTTAGACTTGAATGGTTTCCTAGCAACAGCGTGAACCGTTTCAGCTGAAGGCATGCTTACTACATCCATCGCTCTCATACGTATAGCGGTCTGTTCGGCTGTGCGACACATCTCGATAGCTGTGAGCAGTGTTCATTTTTTTTCACTTAGCAGTCTGCGTCTGGTACCTTCATTTGTAATACCCAGCACGATTTTATCACGAACAGCCGCGATTTCTTTAAGACTGCAAGGGAAGCTCAGCTTCCCCTATAATTGTCAAAAAATGAATGGTCAAATATATGTACTATTATGTTAACATTTTATTGACTAAAAATGCGTTAAACACGTTCATCTCGAACGAAAACAATTTCGTTCAGAATCAGCTACTTAGGCGATTTCCTTCTCATTCATTCCCGTAGCGTACAGTGCATTACTCTGTTGAAGCCCAGCGTCCATTGACTTCAATGGGGCTGCTTTAAACAGTTTTTTTCAGTGCTTAGAAACAAGACGGTCATTGGATAATGCTGCGATTATGTCCCGCCCACGGACGCTGATGCTTACATATAAAACAACCACAGGCTCAGCACCCACCTACTTCCACTCACTATTACGAATCGACATACCCTCCGGAAGTCTGAGATCTGCTAGTGAGAGACGCCTCGTGGTACCATCACAGAGAGGCTTAAAATCACTCTCCAGAACATTCTCGTTCACCATTCCTGTCTGGTGGAATGATCTTCCCATCCCCATCCGGAATGCTGGATCCCTGTCAATCTTCAAGCAACAACTGAAAACTCATCTCTTTCAACACTACTTGACTTCATCATAAAAAAATACTTTCCCTTTTTCTATATCTTCATCTTTCTCTCCTTACCTTGCTAGCTTGTATTTATTTGAACAATGCCTGAGACTGAGTGTTGGGGCACTTCCTCTGTCTGTTTGCCTCTTCAAGATGAATCGCTTTATGTATTCCCCAATTGTAAGTCGCTTTGGATAAAAGCGTCTGCAAAATGACTAAATGTAAATGTTAATTTTGGTGCTGGTGACGTCATCGCCTATAATTCAATGTCTCATATTTTAAAAACCGAAGCAGCACAAACAAACAAAACCATTTTTCGTGAATTTGGAGCATGTTGGGGGCTGAGTGAAGTCACCGCCTATATTTCAATGTCTAATATTTTAAAAACCAAACGAGACTATTTGGGGTGAATTTGGAGTATGTGGGGAGCTGAGTGACCTTAGAATGAGCTATAAATATTATTGTAATAAAAAAAAACAAAGCCACACAAACAAAAATTTTTCAGTGCAAACGCAGCACAAATGATTGAGACTTTTTGCCAATGTTTTGCGTTGGGTGGGGGCCAACTTCTCGCTGTCCTGAAAATGCTCTTAAACCTGTTTTCAAAATTTTGCAAGTTTTTAAAAATCATATAGTTGGTGTCTGCACAAACTACTAAAAATGTGAATTTCCAGAAGACATCACAACTTTCACATGACGTGTGCACTCTATACTTATGTGTGTATTTACGAGTTTATATGGGCCGATAGTGGCATGGCGTGCATAATATTGAGTTTTTGCAGATCCATGTGAACTTGTAGCGCTTGGATGATGTTATCGCCTGTATGAAAAGTGCAAAGGAAATCTTTTTAGTTTAGCACATTTTGTGAATGTATCCCAAGCTTGGAAATGTGCACTCCTGATGAGATGTCAAAACCTGGCTCCCTAAAATACAAATGAAAGGGTTGCTTGAACATGGCCGAGTTGAGCTAATGGATAGAAGTTGGAGGTTTGGAACTTTCTTCTTGTTTCTAACTGCCACTTTCCCTTTCAGATGCCCTTACCAGGATGACCGTTATCTGACCAACTGGTTCCAGTGACTGGATCGTCCGTCTTCATTCCCAACCCACTACAAGCGCTTTGTTGGAAATTTCACATTTGTAGATCCAGCCTCACTGGCTCCTCTGCAGGAAACCGTATGCTCTTCCTGAACCCTCAAATTACACATATTTCTTAAAATGTTTCTTGGCATAACCTTTCCCCCCTGTCAGATTTTCATCCACTGTAGCACAGAGGTGTGCCATCCCTTTATGGCTCCTGTGAGCAAAGCTGCACCAGGAAAGTGAGTACTAGCTTAACTTGACTTGATGAAATGAGTGGTTTTGAAGTGGCCCTCATGCTTTTACCAACTTCTCCTGCAGGGAAGATACTCATACCAAGACCATCTCGAGCGGACAAACAGTTGTTTCTAGTGGAGAAGTTACTCTGGTCATGTGAATTCAGTTGTTTTAATAAATTGCATGAAGCTTCAAGATTCTTGTTTCTCTGGCTTTTTTTTTTTTTTTTTGCAGAGTCTCGAACACTGATTAAGGAGAAACTACTAAACTGGAGCTCCATTTGCTTTAGCAAGGTGTCACATTCTCCCCATACTATTATGAAATATTTTTCTCAAATACATGTTGAACCATTATTAGGCCCCCTAGAAATTATTTTGAGTGAAGTATGTTCATATTCACAAATTGAGCACTCCAGGGTGACTATGAACATGAAATTATCCAGCCATGGCTTCCTGTTTCATGGAAATATAAATGAGAGGGAAAGCAAAGCCCAAATTCCTTTAAACATTCATAACTATGAGAAACCAAATAATATATTTCCGATGTGCAGAAAAAGCTAGTTGAGCTTCAAAAATTAGTGAAGTGGCTTTAAGAACAGCTAGAGCATTGACAATTCCCATTTCCACCATCAGGGCAATTATTAAGAATTTCCAATCAACCTAAAATGTCACAAAACTACCTGGAAGAGGACGTGTCTGTCATCCTAATGCACAGTGATCCTGTTTGGCCGTGCTGTTGAGAGGTTTGCATTTGTAGTTCTGTTTAGCCTCACTTTAACTGTTTAAGTATTAAAATTTAACCTAATTCCCACCATATTTCTGACATTATCTATCAAGCTAATCTGACTAACTTGATTGTTCGCTTTTAATCTAAAACCGCGATATATTATATTATATCCCCAGAGACAGATCTCCAGTGAGGACCTCGTCACCTAGACATCCATCGGGAAAAGACCCCTGGAACCAGTGGACCACTTACACTCTGACTTTGCTGCAGTTGGAACAAACTACTGATTCGTCTGGCCGGAGGGGAACTGCCCCCCCGACTGAGCCTGGTTTCTCCCAAGGTTTTTTCTCCGTTCTGTCACCGATGGAGTTTGGGTTTCTCTGGCTTGCTCAGTTGTGGACACTTCATTTCCAGCGATATCACCGACTTGCACAGATACAATTTAAACGGAACTGAGCTGGACGATGACATCACTGAATTCAATAATGAAATGCCTTTAACTCAAACATTTTCCTATTTTGATATTGTGCAGTCGCTCTGACACAATTTGTATTGTTAAAAGCGCTATATAAATAAAAGTGACTTGACTTCAGTAAAACATGACTGCAAAAGAAAGAAACAGAGTTAACATGACTAAACCAGTAGACACTTAATGGACAATTATAATAGAAGACACCAATTTTGGAATGTTTATTTTTTCACAAACCTAATAAATACACCAGACTTTTCAACATATTCAGCGCTTCAAGCTCGTTGATGTTAAATAGAACTGAAATATTATGTAGTTTCTTGGCACTAGGATCAAAATGATCGCCGGCCTTTGATCTAGCATACATTTAAATCATCTTTTGACCTAAACTACATAAGTACTGGATAAATGTAATGCACTCATTTTTCCCTGTCTTTCATGATGAGCTGATGGTGGTTTTGGTTTCACCTACTATTCAAATTAAGTCTAGCTGACTAATATGACAGACTTTAGGTTATTACAGGTGAGGACTCGTATGTGTTTCTGCTGTAAACATAAAAGAGCGTATCTGAATAAGCACATTGAGAGGAGGTCAGATCTGAAGCGTCCAGTTCATTTCTCAGTGGAGAAGGCCCTCTTCATGAGCGGCGGAGGCGTCTTTCCCGCCTCATAGACTGAATCCGGTAGTGGGGTGCTGAGACAACACCAGTCTGGGATGCGACCCGTCTGGTTATAGTAGTCTCTGGACACCGAGCGACTCCCTAAAATGTCCTGCAATGCTCCAAATATAGCACCTACATGGGAAGAAGAAACAAAACGTCCTTGAGGGAAAGATTCAAAAGTTCACTGGCAGAAAACTGTGACATCCAGGTGTGTTAAAGGAATAGTTCACCCAAAATGTGCTCGCTCTCGGGACATCCGAGATACAGGCAAGTTTGTTTCTTCATCAGATTTGGAGAAATGTAGCATCACATCCAATGACGTTATCCAGCTAACATGGTGAACGGTTCTGAGCAATTTGAACAATGTTCATTCAAAGTTAATTGGTGGAGATGCTCCGATCGACCAGCCAGGGACTGGAACTAGCCGGTTTTAGCCACTTCAGATGCAGCTTCTGTGTTTCCAGAGTTTATTGAATCTGGTTTAATTTGAACGGTAACGGCTCTACAGTTTCTGAATTCATTGAAACAATAGCCGCTTTTCCAGTATCGGGCCGAACGGTTCTAAGAACTGTCTTACACAAATTAGTGATAAAATCTAAAGACATTTCTGATCATCCTCCTTAACGCGGATGCTTTACACCTCATATCATATATAAACACTTGTGTTAACACGACTGATGCACCTGAGTTTTATTCCAAAGAGATCCGTTATCAGCCCCGCAGTGGAAAACAAAACCAGAACGGTACCGGCCGGCTCGGATCGGCTCGGTTAAGCAAAGGGAGCCGTTCAACGCGATGGTGGAAAAGCGGCTATAATAAGAATTTTATGTGAAAAAAATGACAATTTAAGAAACATAGTGGGAAATGACATCTGTATTGTTATATACAGCAACTCCTTTTCAGTTAATTGTGATCCTGGAGCACAAAAGCAGTCATAAGCAGCACAGCTATATTTGTAGCGATAGCCAACAATACATTGTATGAGTCAAAATAAAAAAAATAAAAAATTATGCCAAAAATCATTAGATATTAAGATCATGTTCCATGAAGATATTCCTACCGTAAATATATCAAAACATAATTATTGATTTTTAATATGCATTGTTAAGAACTTCACTTGAACAACTTTAAAGATGATTTTCTCAATATTTAGATTTTTTTGCACCAGATTTTCAAATATTGTCCAAACCATACATCAATGGAAATATGATTTATTCAGCTTTCAGATGATGCATAAATCTCAATTTCGAAAAATGTACCCTTAAGACATGTTTTGTGCTCCAGGGTCACGGTTGTTATTTCTTCCTCTTTTCTAGTCACAGAGCACTCTATTTTGAGAGTTGAACATCTAACTTGGTCCAGATTGGTGGGAATTGTAATGTTTAATAATTGTTTATCATGTAAATATTTTTTTTGCATTAAAAAAAGGATAGATTTGTTTGTATATGCTGTCAAAATATAGTTCTTAGAAAGAAAATCGGTATCGTAATAGTCCGAGAAAATTGCAATCGGTGCATCTCTAATATTTGGTCTTTAATAATGTCCTCAAAACGTCGGCACAAAAACACGATGCATGCATTGTTCAGGGAATTTTTTTGAAACATTTCAGACTCTCATTCTGACGGCACCCATTCACTGCAGAGCATCCATTGCTGAGACACATTTCTACAAACCTGATGAAGAAACAAACTCGGATGAACAGAGTGAGCACGTTTTCAGCAAGTCTTAATTTATCAAAACACGTTCTCGTCCCATGCAGAGGCCAGGAGTCTCACAGCCTCGGCCGTGCCGGTCTTGGCTCACCTCCTAACCAGGCGGTGCAGTTGGGTTTGGCGGGTGGGCTGTGGATTCGGAAGCTCTTGGTCGCCAGAGCGTCGCAGTACTTGGGTTTCTCCACCAGCGAGCGGATCTCAGCCAGGAGGCGGTGCAGGAACCCGGGCAGCATGGCCGTACCGCCGATTATCACCACGTTCTCCGACAGAACCTTGCGAGTGTCGATGGGACACTGGTGAGGAACAAACACACAATGAGCAAAGATGGGAAAACTGAGGACTATAGATGTAACTCGATTATAGTGACGGTTATCAGTCACGGTAGTCAAAATGGGCTGATACATAAAATCAACAAACAATAAACACAATAATTTTCTGTTTGCAGAAACACTAAAACAATAACATACCAATGATGTAAGGATTTCAAATGACAACAGTTGATCTAATAACGCACGAAGTGTTCAAATAAAGCTTTGAAAAAATCTCAACCTTTAAAGAAAAGGGTTAAGTCAAAATTATATGTATTTTATCAGCTCCATAAATAATTCTAGATATCTTCCCCGAATTGTTTAAAAGCTTGTTTTTCATCAACCGGTCAAGATGTACAGCAGGGCACACAAACCCGGTCCGTGTTTAGTCCAGACAGAGACTGCACACAGACTGAATGTGAACGTAAGACCGTGTAAATCCAGTCTCGGACACTAGGTGGCGCTGATGGAGCAGCAGAATTACAGAGGTTTCCCGTGACCGCCGTGACACAGCAGCATTGGTATTACATGGAGCGACGATGAAAACAAAATGCCATCAAATCGTTATTAATTTGTATAATTCCCTTAACGCGCTTTTAAAACCTTAAACCGAGGCTTCTCTGTGTGCCGAGACTGTTAATTAAAACTCTTTATGCAGGATAGTATTTATTTATCTATCCTCAGTTGTCAAACTGCGGTAACTGAATATGGTTTTAATAATGATTAAAATATGAAACGATAATAATGTGGGGAATGTTATCATGATTTATCGGCAATCCTTACTGAGGACAGAAAATATGTCAGCATGTAGCTAGAATAGTTAAAAATATATATTTTTAATAATAAATACATTTAGCTTTGATTTTATAAACAAACCAAACTAATGAGACCCATTAAGTGTAACAGGGACATTAATTATATATATATATAAAACGTATAACTAGAGATCGACCGATATATCGGTTTACCAATATTTTTCCCGATATTTAAGCATTTTACCATAATCGGATATCGGTTTAGTAAAAAAAAAAACTTTTAACAAGATTCACTCGTTTGAAACACACTAAATTATATTAACATTTACTATAGAACCATTATTTCACCAATAAACATCTCTATCTAAATTAATGATTTATTATCTCCGCAAGCGATCGCAGTTTGAGTATAGTTCTGTGTAAATAGATAAACCGCTGCAGCAGTTTTCATAATTTAGACAAAAACATTAATAATTCTGATAAAACAGTTAAGAAATGCAATAAAATACGATGTTTTGTTTGTTATAGCTTATTTCAATATTCCAGAGAATATTATTCAGTGAATTATTCTTCACTCTTTAGTCTATTAAACAGCGTTTAAACCTAAAACTGTAGTTTAAAATGAAGTTGATATGACTTCTGTCCTTTATTTTCTCCATTTGAAAACATTATTTAGCTTATTATTAATATCAGTGTTGCTGATGATGCTTTTTATAAATAAAATGTTTTTATTGTAATTTAAAGATTAAATTTGACATGAAAGAATGTTGTTTGTTGTTGTTAAGACGACTGAAAGAGAAGAATGGACTTCACTCTGTTATATATGTACTTTATAACAGTAAATAATATCGGTTCTGCATATCTGTTATCGGGTACATAAACATGCAAATAATCGGTATCGGTTATAAAACATCAATATCGGTCGATCACTACATATAACTGCATCCTCGTTTTAAAACACCCCCGGCGGTGGCGACAGCATCACGCTTCCTCGTCCTTTGATAATCGAATCTTCGTTACCTTCACCAGAGTATCCAGCAGCAGCGTGGCGATGGATTTCTCCTCGTTATCCTGCTCGAACAACATCTCGGCCACAGAGTCTCTGGAAGATAGCGGAGCACGTTTCAGTAAGAAGCACAGATTAATAAACAAAACCCCGTCTGTAAGAGAGAGCAATACGCATCGTACTTCAGTGGATAAAAGCATCTGCTAAAACAGCTTGAGATAGGTCACATTAAGCTCAGGAAAGACATTCAGTGACCATAAACTTGATAGTCAGCTTGAAAAAATAACTCATTATGATTAATATATCCACAGATATGTGACTGTGAGGTATTAGAGATGGGACAATGCAGATCGTCATGAAGGTTTTTACCTGATGGATCCCTTGATGCGCAGAATCTTCCGGCCATCCAGTGGATATTCCACGTCTGGGGGCGGAGCCGGTCTCTAATAGACCAATCAGAGCGACTGAGAATAATTACTCATTCCACACACATTCTTACAGAGTTAGTTAAAGGAACACGCCACTATTTTTGAAAATAGACTCATTTTACGACTCCCCAAGAGTTGAGT
>CM049816.1:862706-865206 GCA_027422435.1 Schizopygopsis pylzovi
GATAATCAAACACTAAGCAATATTAACCCTAATAACCTACTGTATCATATTGATAAATACATTCCTACGGCCTCTAAATGATCCAACTGTGCTATCAATCTCCTCATGCCTTCTGTCTCTGAGTGTTTTCTCCAGTAAAAGCTCTTTTAGTGTAATCGTGTCGAGTCAAATCTGGACTGGTTTTGATCAGAATAACTGCAGTCATATCTCCAGATGAACACTTTCTGAACACAGCTTTACTTGATTCTCCATCAATCATGTTTCAGTCTCAAATCTGATCATCAGGATCTTATTTCTTCATCTCTCAATCAGCATCGTGTTATATACAATCTCATCTTAATAAGACATTATTAGAGATAAAGAGTGACCGCTGATATAATTGAATCTCAGTATCTGCTTAACTGTTATAAAGATCTCACTGATTTACATCACAAGCATCATAGAAATATCAGCATCTGCAGCAAATTCATATTTTTGAATAAAATCTAGCTGTTTTTCTTTCATATTCTCACTGTATCAGACTATATGAGGTATAAAAGCCTGACGGATCAAATATGTGACCCTGGAGCTTCATACATCGTCTGAAAGTTGAATAAATAATATTTCCATTGATGTATGGTTTGGACAATATTTAAAAATCTGGTGCAAAAAAATCTAAATATTGAGAAAATCATCTTTAAAGTTGTTCAAATTAATTCTTAGCAATGCATTTTAATAATCAATAATTAAGTTTAGATATATTTACGGTAGGAATATCTTCATGGAACACGATCTTAATATCTAATGATTTTTGGCATAATAGAAAAAAGTATAATTTTGACCCATACAATGTATGTTTGGCTATTGCTACAAATACACCCCAGCGAGTTAAGACTGCTTCCAGGGTCCCAAACAATCCTCAACAGAATGTGATGTGTGGGTCTTACTGATGACGGAGGGCAGACTGAGGCCGGTGCCGGAGTCCGTGTCCAGTGTGCATTGCTCACTCAGCAGACTGTGCAGCTCCCTTCAGAGGAACAACAGCACTGAGAACACAAGCATCGTCATCTACACCGGCTCCTTTTATCTGATGCTCCACGTGGACTTACTTATGAATGGCTTTTCCTCCCATGGGTAGAGCTTCCCAGGCGGACAGGATCGGAATGCCTTCGTAGATCTAGTGCAGTGTTAAAGTCATCTGACCAGATATAACATTGAGTACACACAACAGGGGAAGACAAACACTAATCATTCATTCAGACCTGGGGTCCGGTAACTCAGCTGGATTTGATGGTTTCACCTGATCTTGGATCATTTGGTTCTTCGAAGCTCATCCTGGAGTTAAGTAAGCTTAAACCTGCTCGGGAGCAGCTTAGTTCATGTAAACAGGATTAAATCGCATCTTTTTAAGCACAATTAATCTTAAAATATGTCACAGCCACTGATACTTTATTATAAGAGTACCCTGCTGATCCAGGGACAATCATTTAAAATCATAATAATTAAAAAAATACTTTTAAAATATTGTGTAGTCTATAATACTATAGAGTTTTACTCATTGAAAGATGTATCAGTGATGAACTAATTACTTTATAATTGTATTGGAGTCTTACACACAGTTAATCTGAGCCGTGCATTAATTTGAGTGATGACAGATATTATTATGGGATGTGGCTTGATGAAGCAGATAACATGATCTTTAAGAAACTGTAATTAATGCGGTCACGTAACAAATCTGTTTTAAAGATAAAATTAGATGAATTGCTAATTACAACACTGAAGTACAAATGTAAAGCCTGTACAAATACTAGAAATCATGAATATACATAATTGGGAATCATGTAAATAAATTAAAAACAGTGCATATTAATTTATCTATGTATATCTACATACATTTATGTAGTTTTGTTTCCTTATAAAGGTCCAGAAATGTGTGTTTTCTTAACGGTATGATGTCATTATGTTCCTGTCGTGCCACCGGCCAATCGCTGATCGTGGTTTCGATCCAGATGTTAACTTAATCCAGATGTTTTCATCTAATATGCAAATTCGTTTGAAGAACCAAATTAGCCAGAGACCAGTTATCACGATTAGATCTCTCCAATCATCTCAGATGTGTTAAACGAGGTACGAGGAACGGACCCCAGGAATAAGAATTAAAGGAATAGTTGTATCTCTGCATCAGTGTCTCAGCAATGGAAGTGAATGGGTGCCGTCAGAATGAGAGTCTGATAAAAACATCACAATAATCCACAGTCCATCAGTTAACATCTGGAGAAGACAAAAGATGAAACTAATCCAGCATTAAGATGTTTTTAACTCAAATACTAGTCCATAATACCATAAGAACGTTTCTATAACGTTATGAAAAGGCTATTTCTGAATGTTCAAAATGTAGTTTTTGAAAAAAAAAAACTTTTCTTTTTATACAAACATTAAATTGTATCATTTTCCAAACATTATAGAAACGTTACTTTTGAATGTTCTCTGAAACAAGTGTAACATTTAAAAGAGAACTTTA
>CM049816.1:870206-897706 GCA_027422435.1 Schizopygopsis pylzovi
TAATTACAATTAATAATAATTTGAAACCAAAGTTTGATTTTGAGTCAGATCATTTTCAACAAATAGTGTTGTCTTTAAACAAGTAATAATAATAATGATAATAATACAATTACAAGCAATAATAATAATAATAACATTAATACCAAAGTTTGGTTTTGAGTCAAATAATTTTGAACGGGTTTTCTCATTAAACAAATACTTCAGAGTATTTAATAATAATAATAATAATAGTAATACATTTGTAATGCTTCTGTTGTCCTCATTTGTAAGTCTCTTTGGATAAAAGTATCTGCTAAATGACTAAAATGTAATAATAATTATTATTATGATTATGATTGTGATTAGTAGTAATATTTGGAAACAAAATGTGATTTTAAAGTCAAATAATTTTTGTAAGAGTTTTATCATTTAAAAAAGTATATCAATAAAAATAACAACATTAATAATAATTAATCAATTCATATAAATTATTATTGTCTTATTATTATTTTATATAATTAATCAATACAAACAAAGTTTGATTATGAGTGTAAAATATTTTTTTAAATAGTTGTCATTAAAAAATATTTATTTATTTAGGCCCATTCGTTAATTTAGAATATTAAAAATATTGTTATGAATAATTATTAATAATATATAGGCCTATTTTTAATATAATGCTAATAATTAATTAATTAATAGTTACTAATAATAATATCTAATTACTAATAGTAATAATAATCCGCTATAGTTCTGTAGTTTTCCCGCCGCAGTCGTCTGCGCAGATCCTCGTGACTGCGCGTCTTCGGCGCAGATCCTCGTGACTGCGCGTCTGCGGCGCAGCTCGATCTGACGCAGACACGCTAAAGCCCGTAAACACCGGTAACGGGTGACAGGAGCACCGCGAGAGCGCTGGACAGACACTGACGACGCGTTCACACACCGCAGGTGAGGATGAGAATCATTAGCGTCCTTCTGTTCGTGTACTTCAGAATGAAGTTGAGCGCGCGGCGTCTGCGTGCATTAACGCGTGTGACTCGCGAGGCTACGCAGCATATTCCGACCGTGATGAGGACAGAGAACATGCATGTATTCAGATCATCATAATGTGTGTTTTATAGGACACTGATGAATGCACGTGACTGCATGATAGAGTAGGACGCATTGTGCTATTTTTA
The DNA here is from genome assembly GCA_027422435.1 of Schizopygopsis pylzovi. NCBI lineage: Eukaryota > Metazoa > Chordata > Actinopteri > Cypriniformes > Cyprinidae > Schizopygopsis > Schizopygopsis pylzovi. The sequence continues at coordinate 871,364 of CM049816.1, forward strand.
GACACTGGTTGTGTGTCAAGTTACTGCTGCAGAACTGAATGCATGCAGCACATAACACGAATATGCATTCACCAGTTATTCATCTTCTTCTTATTATTATTTTTTTACAGCCTATATAGCTAATTTTAGTGTGCTATAAAATATTACACAACCAGTTTTTGATAATAATTGTATATTTGTAAATTCTATTCTTCATATGTGACCCTGGAGCACAAAACCAGTCATGATATTTATGCATCATCTGAAGATTAATAAATCATATTTCCATTGATGTATGGTTTGGACAATATTAGAAAATCTGGTGCAAAAAAATCTAAATATTGAGAAAATCATCTTTAAATTCGTTTAAGTGAATTATTGGCAATGCATATTAATAATCAATAATTACGTTGATATATTTATGGCAGGAATATCTTCATGGAACATGATCTTAATATCTAAAGATTTTTGGCATAATAGAAAAATATATATTTTTGACCCATACAATGTATTGTTGGCTAAATATGCCCGTGCTTTTTATTTTATTAGATATATATATATATATATTTTTTTTTTTAATGGCTAATAATGCGACACATGAAGCATCTCTTAAAGAAATAATTCATATTTTTGTGGAATTGGGAGGAACTCGTTAATCTGTCGTTTGTATATTTAAGGAGAGATGTTATATTGTATATTTCGGTCATGGCTTGTTATGATTTTCAAGAGTTAAGTAGAATATATCATATATAATATCACACACTACTAAATTATCAATAGCAATAATTTTGATCATACAAAGAAATATCTGTTATCTGCTGCAATGCCAAAATCAAACGTTTATTAAAGATGTCTAGTCTAAAGCAATGCATGCATGCTCATAATATGAAAATATAAACCACTGCAAAAATATGATTCTCATAATTAGTATTTGTGTCTTGTTTTCTAGCATAAATATCCAAACATTTTTGAATCAAGAAGAATGATTTACGATCAGAGGCGGACATTTAAAAAGTGTCTGTACTTTATGAATTACAAAGTATAATATTGTACTTTTTACTTATATTAAATATAATTTAATACTAAATTACATTAGAAATGTATTACTTTCTTACTTTACTCAAATACAAGTAATTTGAAGATTCACTCGAGTACAAGACTCAAGTTATTAAGTATTAAAGGTAAAAAAACAATAACTTTTATTTATGAAATGCAGTGCAGTAAAAATGTGAATATTAATGTTTTGGAATATAGTGAAGTTTTCCAAAGAAAAACATTCGTTTAAAGTAAAAATACCTCACTAGTGTCTGCCTCTGATTAAATATTAAGTCTTGTTTTCTGTAAAAAAAAAATATATATATATATTCATTTGTATATTATAATTTTTTTAAATCTAGAAAACAAGACTTAATATCTTTAATAATTTCACTTGACAGATAAATGCATCTTGATTCAAGAATGTTTAGTGACCATATAAGGGCGTCTCCATTAGTGACCATATAAGGGCGTCTCCATTAGTGACCAAATAAGAGCATCTCCATTTGTGACCATATTAGGGCGGCTCCATTTGTGACCATATTAGGGCGGCTCCATTAGTGACCATATTAGGGCGGCTCCATTAGTGACCAAATAAGAGCATCTCCATTAGTGACCATATTAGGGCGGCTCCATTAGTGACCAAATAAGAGCATCTCCATTAGTGACCATATTAGGGCGGCTCCATTAGTGACCATATTAGGGCGGCTCCATTAGTGACCAAATAAGAGCATCTCCATTAGTGACCATATTAGGGCGGCTCCATTAGTGACCATATTAGGGCGGCTCCATTAGTGACCATATTAGGGCGTCTCCATTAGTGACCATATAAGGGCGTCTCCATTAGTGACCATATAAGGGCGGCTCCATTAGTGACCATATAAGAGCGTCTCCATTAGTGACCGTCTAAGGGTGGCTCCATTAGTGACCATATAAGGGTGGCTCCATTAGTGACCATATAAGGGCGGCTCCATTAGTGACCATATAAGGGCGGCTCCATTAGTGACCATATAAGGGCGGCTCCATTAGTGACCATATTAGGGCGTCTCCATTAGTGACCATATAAGGGCGTCTCCATTAGTGACCATATAAGGGCGGCTCCATTAGTGACCATATAAGAGCGTCTCCGTTAGTGACCGTCTAAGGGTGGCTCCATTAGTGACCGTCTAAGGGTGGCTCCATTAGTGACCATATAAGGGCGGCTCCATTAGTGACCATATAAGGGCGGCTCCATTAGTGACCATATAAGGGCGGCTCCATTAGTCTCCACTTCCATATAAGGCTCGAGTGATCCGAAACATGTTTTTCCTTACTTTTCTCAATATTTATGACATAGACATCACATTCAGATCAAGAGTATTACGACAGTATTTGATTTCAATTCAACCTCTAAAAAAACACATAAAAGACATGCGACAAGAACCCTGGACGTACGTTATAGTCCACGCTGCACCAAAAAATGAGAACCTATTGTTTTTTATTTATATTTTAGACCTTTTTCTAAAACACTGAATGAATGTTCTCTTTTGAACACTTGAACATGAATGGAGGTTTTTCATGATTTTATACATGCATCACTATTTCAAAGTACAGGTCAGAACTCGCTCTCTGAGTCTGACGAGTATTCTTCTTACAAATTAATAAATTACAGTCGCTCTGTAAAATATTCAGTCACCAAATAAGCTTTCAAACGAGATATATTAAGATTGCTTCAGGTTCTGACTGAGATATTACTGTGTTAAACATGTACAGGCAAGTGGACCCACCGGTTGATAGAAGAAGAGTTGTAAGAGTATATCTCTGCGAGGTCTTGAATTAGCATGTCATCTTCTCCAGGACAGTCTGCACACGTTTAGCTTCGCTCTCGAGTCGTTTGGACTTCATGCGATGTCCCCCGGTGCAACTCTCCCGAGTCTCCTGTGTGCGGCGCTGTGTCTCGTCAGCCGGGCCGTCTCACCGGAGAACCTGGAGCACGGAGAAGATAAAGACTCTCTGGTCTCTCTCTCGCTGACGACGCCTCCTGCTGGAGATCTGGAGCCCATCAACTCTTCTGAGGAGGACAGAAGACATGCTTCAGCTGTGCCGCTAGACTCCGGAGCCAGCTTCAGCGCCAGTCTGCTGGATGCCTCGGACACCTGGACGGAGGCGGATCGTCTGAGAGCAGGTGCCAAACACCTTTATACACATCTGAACGTTATTCAGTCAAGATGCATGTACTTGACAAGCCAAATCATTCAGATATTTGACTCTGGAGCACCTGGAGTCATAAGGGTCATTTTTTCATGAAATTGAGATTTATGCATTATGCATAAATCATATTTCCATTAATGTATGGTTTGGACAATATTTGAAAGGGTGCAAAAAAAATCTAAATATTGAGAAAATCTCTTTAAAGCTGTTCAAATTAATTCTTAGCAATGCATATTACTAATCAATAATTAAGTTTTGATATATTACGGTAGGAATATCTTCATGGGACATGATCTTAATATCTAATGATTTTTGGCATACATGAAAAATGTATAATTTTGAGCCATACAGTGTATTATAAATATACCTGTGCTGCTTATGACTGCGTCTGTGCTCCAGGGTTGTCTTTTATTCAAAATAAATACATAAAATAGGTCATTTTTTTTATTAAAATACAAAATAAATCAAAATGTTGTTATGGCGTGAAGAAAAATCATAATTCAAAGCTAAACAAGAGTGTATTTCTGGCCTCGTTGGCAGATAGTTTAGTTTGTTTTAAGCAAAAATGAACACAATTTATTTTTTACAGTAAACAAGATATCATATCTTAAGTAATTTTACTTGTACAGTAGATTAATCTTGATTCAAGAATGCTTAGATATGTAAATATAAATCATATGATCATCTGATGAGAAACGCTGGAGTTCATATTCAGAGTTATGAATACATATCAGGGTTATTATCATTCAATTACTTCATATCAAATAAACATAAACATCAAATATATTTAAAAAACGACTTTATATTAACTAGTGGTCAAAGCAGCATTTCTATTTCTGAACTCAAACTAAAACCAATTAACTAAACACTGAAATTTAATAAAAGACATAATGCATAAAACAGATTTTTTTTTATAAGATATTATATTTTTTATAAAGTTTTTATATGAACATTTTCTTCTTTCATTTTAGTCAGCATTTTAATAATTAAGTTGCGCATTTGTCATTTTTATCAGTTTTTCATATTTTTTTAAATATACAAATTTAATAAATTGTAATTTCATTTTTATTTAAGTTCCCCTAAATAAAAATAAGAAATATGTCCTAGCTGAAATAAAATAAGTGTAAGTTTATCATCAAAAATATGCTTTAATGATTATAATTTGAGTTTTGCGTGAACTATAATAACTCTGATTTAAAGCATTAATATATCAGAATATATCAATAATGCACAGATTTGGTCTCTTGAGCATATTTTCTCTTTTCTGAGTTTTCTTTCCAATGCAAGCGAATAATGACAATGTATTTATATTGCACAACGTCTGTCGACCAATCTGAGTCATTAAAAACACACAATAAACACAGTAAAGTAATACAATCATCAAATATCCCATCAGCTTCAGAGAATAACACATCTTTATCCTGGTGATGCTGTAATACTCGTGGGTGATGACACAGATTGAGTCAGTATTGAGAGGGATGAGAGTCAATCACACTGAACGTGCCGAGTCTGAACCCCAGCGGACGCCAGCCTAATTAATCTCTATTTTAAGAGAAAGTGGAGCTGACTGCTAAACGAGGCGTCTGCAGCACAGAACTCAAGCGCTGAAGGGGTTCGCTTCAACATTAAACACTATCTGATGTCTTGTGACTTGTAACTGATGACATATTAACAAAAAAACATAACTTCAAACTGCATGAGAGTTATTTATTTCAGCTAGATGCCAAATAAAACTACAAATATAGACATATTAACAAAAAACATAACTTATAACTGCATGAGAGTTATTTATTTCAGCTAGATGCCAAATAAAACTACAAATATAGACATATTAACAAAAAAACATAACTTAAAACTGCATGAGAGTTATTTATTTCAGCTAGACGCCACATAAAACTACAAATATAGACATATTAACAAAAAACATAACTTATAACTGCATGAGAGTTATTTATTTCAGCTAGACGCCAAATAAAACTACAAATATAGACATATTAACAAAAAAACATAACTTAAAACTGCATGAGAGTTATTTATTTCAGCTAGACGCCACATAAAACTACAAATATAGACATATTAACAAAAAAAACATAACTTCAAACTGCACGAGAGTTATTTATTTCAGCTAGATGCCAAACAAAACTACAAATATAGACATATTAACAAAAAAACATAACTTCAAACTGCACGAGAGTTATTTATTTCAGCTAGATGCCAAACAAAACTACAAATATAGACATATTAACAAAAAAACATAACTTATAACTATTACTGGGAATAAAATAAACATTAAAATGAAATGTAAAATATATATATATTTTATTTCAGTTATAGTTGCCTAGACAATATTTTTCATTTTTTTCATTTAGTTTAACTTGATGGACTAAAAAAAATAAAAATGAAATACAAAATTAATAAAAACTATATCAAAAACTTATAAAAATGGCAAAAACAGACATAAACAGTAACTAAAATTTTAACTGTAAAATAAACTTCAATGGAAATAAAATATAATATTTTAACTTGATTTAATTTGAAACTAAAATATTTCTTTTAAATGTAAACTTATTTTTATTTCAGTTACGATTAATTTAAAATACAATATTTCTCATTTTCATTTAGTTTAACTTGATGGACTAAAATAAATAAAACTGACATAAAAATAAATAAATAAATAAACTAATACAAATAATTAAAACACATAAAAAATAACTAAAAGTTGAACTGTTATTAGTAATAAAATCAACTTAAACTGAAATAAAATATTTTAACTTTATTTAATTTAAAACTAAAATATTCTTAAAAAACAAACTTATTTAGTTCAGTTACATTAATTTAAAATACAATATTGTTAATTTAGTTTACCTTGATGGACTAAAACAAATACAACTGAAATAAAAATAAATAAAATAAATAAATAATAAATAAACTAATACAAATAAAAAAAACACATAAAAATAACTCAAAGTTTAACTTTTATTAGTAATAAAATAAACTTTACTGAAATAAAATTAAATATTTGAACTTTGTTTAATTTAAAACTAAAATAAAAAACACTTAAACTTATTTTATTTCAGTTACGATTAATCTAATATACAATATTTCTCATTTTCATTTATTTTAACTGAAATAAAACTGAAATAAAAATGAATAAAACTATATAGACATGTTAAAAACTAACATAAATGACAAAAACACATAAAAATGAACTAAAAGTTTAAATGTTATTAGTCATAAAATATACTTCAACTGAAATAAAATGTAATATTTGAGCTTTATTTAATTTAAAACTAAAATATTCTTAAAAAACAAACTTATTTTATTTTTAGTTACATTTAATTTAAAATACAATATTGTTAATTTAGTTTACCTTGATGGACTAAAATAAATAAAACTGAAATAAAAATAAATATATACAATAAACTAATACAAATAAAAAAACACACATAAAATAACTAAAAGTTTAAATGTTATTAGTAATAAAATAAACTTTACTGAAATAAAATTAAATATTTGAACTTTATTTAATTTAAAACAAAAATATTCTCAAAAACAAATTTATTTTATTTCAATTACATTTCAGTTATGATTCATTTCAAATACATAAAAACAATTATTAGATGTAGTAAAATAACATAAACTTAAGCTAAACTAAAGCTAGACATTTAAAGAACTAAAATAATAAAAATGCCACTAAAAAAATACTAAAACTTATTCCGAAAACAGAAGATATAAAATCAAATGTAGTTTAAAACATGAATGAGACCTATAGTAAGATTGCAGGGGTTTTCTGAGAATCAGATATTGTGTTTATCTTGTAAATCAGTGTATTTCGGTCTCCAGAGGACGTGAGCGTCTCGCCCTCGTCTCAAGACGTCGGCACCGAGGCCACCATGTCCTCCGAAGACCTTCCTCTGATCTTTGAGCCGCTCGAGGACGCAGCATCATCCCAACCGTCTGTCACCGTAACCACGGGAGATGCTGCGCTGGACCGGATGGTGTCCATGGAGACGGACCGCTCTTCCATCCGTCTCTCAGGAGCGAGAGAGCCCCGTCCGGCAGAGGAGCATCATGGGACGACACGACGTGAGAGTATATAACAGCAGCGATTGTAGAGATTCTTCTGCTGCAGTGTATCCCATAAACTACATATCTCAGAACCTGAACCCATATATAACCCATGCAGTCAACCCAAGGTGGCCCTCTAGTGGAGTCTCTATGCAATTACATCACGAGTGCATACAACACTACACCACAGCTTCACTTCAGTTCTCTGGATTAAGGTGCTCTGTGATTCTCAAAAGTTTATGATTCTTCACAAATCATATAAATAGTTCAATACAAATTAAAATGTCCTTCATCAGGTTTGTGTCTCAGCAATGGAAGTGAATGGGTGCCGTCAGAATGAGAGTCTGATAAAAACATCACAATAATCCACACCACTCCATCTGGAGAAGACTAATCATTCTGACGGCACCCATTCACTGACACTTGTTACCATTCAAAGAATCCCACTGAAAGTGCTCAAATGTTTGGGTTTCGAAATACGTCATGGCTTTACACACACAACATGCACCCCGATACAGATTGTTTATATCCTGTAAATGATTAAAAGTTGTGTAGTTATTCGAGCGTTCTGATTGGTCCAGCAGGTGATGACATCACACAGAGCGCCGTTACCCATCAGGCTCTGGGGGTCACGTCAAAACCACAGACCGACACGGAAGATCCCAAAACTAAAGGTTTGTAAACGCAAGGGTTTAACACGAGACACTGGGTAAAATAATGAACTAATGATTATCTCGTTACTTACCCAGCTGATTCGTTACATTGATAACGGCAAAATTTTTTGTATTACACGTTGTCTAAAATGTTTGGTTTAAATATGCAAATGAGGCATTATTCAATTAAGTATGTGCTAATTTGCATACATTTCTAGCACAAAAATCTAAACACTGGATGAAAGTTCAAGTTTAACTAATGTATTAACTAATGTGTTAACTAATGTGTTAACTAATGTATTAACTAACATTAACAAACAATGAACAATGCATTTATTACACTATATATTAATCTTTGTTAACGTTAGTTAATGAAAATACAGTCATTCATGTTAGCTCACATTGTGTTAAATAATTAACTAATAATTATCTCATTATCCCAGCTGATTCATTACATTGATAATTGCACATTTCTTTGTATATTTTTGTCTAAAATGTTTGGTTTAAATATGCAAATGAGGCATTATTCAATTAAGTATGTGCTAATTTGCATACATTTCTAGCACAAAAATCTAAACACTGAATGAAGTCAGTTTACTAATGTATTAACTAATGTGTTAACTAATGTATTAACTAATGTATTAACTAATGTATTAACTAACATGAACAAACAATGAACAATGCATTTATTACACTATATATTAATCTTTGTTAATGTTAGTTAATGAAAATACAGTCGTTCATGTTAGCTGATTTTAATAATGCGTTAGTAAATGCTGAAATTAACATGAACTAAGATTAATAAATACTGCAGAAGTATTGTTCATGTTTACTAATGTTGTTAACTAACGAACCTTATTGTAAACTCAATTTTTGTCACTCAATAATTCATAAAATACATAGAACGGACAAAAAACTATATATTTTCACAATTTTGGGGAGAATAAATGTATATAATCAAGCAGATTATATATGAATAAAAACCGTCAGGATATAGAGTATAGGAATACAAATATAAAGTGTGTAAGTGCTACTGAAGTGGAGATTTATGGCTTATGGATATCATTTATGGTAAGAGAAAAAACTCATTGCCTTTAAAAATATGAAATTGAAATCCACAACAATGCAAAAAAAAGATTTTCTTTGTATTTGTGTCTTGTTTTCTATCATAAATATCGAAACATTCTTGAATCAAGATGCATTTACTGTACATGTAAAATTACTTGTTTTCTGTAAAAAAAAAAAAAATCATAATTTTGTTCATATTTGCATAAAACAAGTGAAAATATCTGCTAACGGAGCAAGAAAAAACTCGTGTTTAGCTTTGAATTAGATTTTTCTTGCCCCGTTGGTGGATATATATTTACTTGTTTTAAGCAAAAACGAACACAATTTTGATCATTTGAAAACAAGATGAATTAATTAATTAATAATTTGACTTGTCAAGTACATGCATGTTGATTGAAGAATGTCTGGATGTTGATACTAGAGATCACTGCATGCAGTGAAAGAGACGGTGCTTCATGTCTCGGTCTTACAGAGACGCCCGATGATGAAGATGAGGAGGAGATGGACTCTGAGGAGGAGGACCTGAAAGAGAGCACCATCACTCGTCCCCCTCCTCCGGTCTGGGTGCAGCGGCACCAGGGCCTGGGTGAGAACCAGCCGCGCTTATGATCTTCTCATCTGTCAATCATCTTTAATAACGAGCTCGTTCTCTGTCTGTTGTTTGCAGTGCGGAGCTGGGTTGAGCTCATAAGAGAGAAGGTACGGCTCACTGCACAAATCACAAATAACAAAACTGCGTCATAAATACAGTCAAATTATGAAATATTATTGTAATGTAAAACAGATGTTTACTGTGTGAATCTATATTAAACTGTCATTTATTTCAGCATCATTACTGCAGTCTTCAGTGTCACATGATCTTCAGAAATCATAATAATATGCTGATTTACATTTTTTTTTATATCATTCAAATGCAAAATATATATATAACTAAGTTACTAAAACTAAACAAAATAAATTAAGAATCATATAGACATTAAAAAATGATTAAAATGACAAAAACACAACCAAATTACTAAAACTGATAGAAATAATTATAAAATATTAATATCATATAATATTTAGTGCTACACAATGATTAATTGTAATCCAAAATAAAGCTGTTTTTTTGTGAATTATATAACATACGTGTTTAATTTATGATGTACTGTATATATAAATCAGCATAACATATAAACTCCAGTCTAATACAGTGTCACATGATCTTCAGAAATCATAATAATGTGCTCAACATTTCTGATTATTATCAATGTTGAAAACAATATTTTTGTGGATATTTTTAAAGTTTGAGATAATTATGATTTGTATGAAGTCTCTTATGTTAACCAAGGCTGTATATATTTTATAATATATAATATAATTTTATATCATATAATATTTAGTGCTACATGATTAATTGCATCCAAAATAAAAGTTTTTGTTTATATAACATACGTGTTTATATTTATGATGTACTGTATATATAAATACATAACATATAAACTATATTAATACATGTACATATTTCTAAATGTAGAAATGTGTCTTTATATATACATAATAAAACTTTTATTTTGGATGCAATTAATTGTGATTAATCATTTGACAGCACTAATTAATATTATATTATATAAATATCAGTTTTGATATACTAGCATTCAAAAGTTTGGGGAAAGTTTTGTTTTTAAAGGGAATTCATTTTTTTAATATATTATTTTTTTAGCAAAGATGCATTAAATTGATGAAAAGTGTCAGTAAATATATTTATAATATTTCTGTTCATCTGTGAATCCTGAAAATAAAATGCATCAGTTTCCACAAAAATATTGTGCAGCACGACGTTGATAATAATCAGAACTTTCTCGAGAAGCATATGTCATAATGATTTCTGAAGTATTCATGTGATGACTGATAAACGCAGTAATGATGGGGAGCATAATGACAGGTCTTAATATAGATTCACATCTGTTTTAAAGGACTAAACTATGTCATAATGTTCCAGTATTTGTGATGCCATAAACGCAGTGCTGCCGAGCAGAAGACCGTCTTTGAGAAAGGGCTCTCTTTGCTCTCTCGCAGGCGGGGTATGTTTCGGGGATGCTGGCTCCGGTCGGGATCGGAATAGCCGGAGCTCTTCTGCTGGTCGGCGCTCTGTACAGCATCCGAGTCCTCCATCGCAAGAGGAGGCACAGCTTCAAACACCAGAGGAGGAAGGTACGGCGCTCAGAGCCAATCAGAGTGACCCTGGAGCACAAAACCAGTCACGAGATGTGTGCATCATCTGAAGATTAATAAATCATATCTCCAGTGATGTATGGTTTGGACAATATTTGAAAATCTGGTGCAAAAAAATCTAAATATTGAGAAAATCATCTTTAAAGTTGTCCAAATTACGATTTTAGCAATGCATATTCATAATCAATAATTACGTTTTGATATATTTACGGTAGGAAGATGATCTTAATATCTAATGATTTTTGGCATAACAGAAAAATGTATAATTTTGACCCATACAATGTATCGTATGCAAATATAGCTGTGCTGCTTATGAACCAGTGTCGGGGAAAGTTACTTTTAAAAGTAATGCGTTACAATATTGTGTTACTCTCTAAAAAAGTTACTAATTACGTTACTTAGTTACTTTTTATGGAAAGTAATGCGTTACGTTACTTTTGCGTTACTTTTTAAATATGAGCAGGGCTTGATTGTTTGTTTTTAATACAAGAAGTTATATTTATAGCAAATATAAAAGTCTTTCACACCAAAAAGTGTAATGAATAAACCTCAGACTGAAGGACGAGTAAATCACGTCTGTACAGAAGAACACAGGAGAAGTTCAACACTCTTCAGCAATAAAACACAATGATAGTTTATCTAAAGTCATGTTTATTATTATTATGATTGAACTGATCATCAAAGATCAGCAAACACATCGGTTAATAAAATGAGATTAGATATATTTGTGTTGTTTAACATATTTAATTATTGCAGGTTTGTGTCATATTCTGAGTTTGTATTTCACTGTTTTAATTCATTTTGATGAATACTGAATCTGTTTTTTGTGAGTGTGATGAATTAATACACATTCATATTTAGTCTACTACAGTAAGATCATGTTCACACGGCGCACTGTCATCAATAAATGGAGAAAAAGTAACTCCGATATTTTCTAGTAAATTAAAAAGTAATGCGTTACTTTACTAGTTACTTGAAAAAAGTACTATTATGACGTAACTGGCGTTACTTGTAATGCGTCCCCCCCCGACACTGGTGATGACTGTGTGCTGCATGCGTGATCTGATAACGGTGTGATGTGTTGACCGTTGCTGATGTTTAGCCTCCCAGAGAAGTGCCCAGCGGTCCAGACAACGCCATGCTGCTGGCGGACAGCTCCGAAGACGAGTTCTGACGCCCGGGAGTCATCCGCCACGCTTCACACGGACATTTACAAACGAGTCAACACCTCAAATCTGCAAACATAGCATTATATTCATATTCATAAGCACTTTTATTTCTATATTTTCATTTTGGTTAAATCTTTCTGTTGTTATTTTGTCATTTGTAGTAGTTTTTTTTATAAATATCCATAATACATAGAGTTTTAATATTTTTTATTTTTAGTAACTAAATTAAAATTAGAATTTTTATCTTTGGCAATTAGCTGAAATAAAAAATAAAAATTATCCAAGTAACAAAAATGTGTTTTTAATTTTTTGTAATGTTTTTTAAAGTTTTTAGTTCACTACATAAAGCATAATTATATTTTATTTTAATAAACCGTGTAAAATCTTCAAAACAGTGTTATTTTAGTATCACTGAGATGCTATTATAAGTTTTATTAATATTTTGAATCGCTTTTATTTTCTATATTTGATGTTTTCATTTTAAATTTGGTTAAATTTTAAGTCAATTTTGCTTGTTTTTTGTATCATTTTTAGAACTTTAAATTTTTATAACATATATGTCCATATAGTTTTTATTCATTTTCATTTCAGTTTTAACTTTACAACAAACAACAAACAAACAAATTAAGCTCGGATGAGCTTTATTTGTCACATACACAATTATCCAGAGTATAATGAGCAGTGAAATGTGTTCTCTGCATTTTAACCCAATCAATGTACACACTTGAGCAGTGGGCAGCCGACTGTTGTCACCCGGGATGCGTCGTGACTTCTGCCGGAGCCGGGATTCGAACCACAACTTGGTTACCTCGGGTCGGGTTTCAAGCCCAACGCTCTATCCATTAGGCCAACGACTGCCTAATGGATAGATATTTTACTTTATATTACTTTAATTTAATTTATATTACTTTAGTTCTATAATTACATTAATGAAAACTATACATTTTATCTTGGCAATTAGCTGAAATATATATATTTTTTTTGTCAAGTTACAATTTGTTTTTTAAGATTTTAATGTTTTAAAAGTGTTTTAATGGTTTTAGTTTCAGTAAAAGATCAATTTTATTTTGGCAATTAGCTGAAATATTTTAATTGTTTTGTCAAATTACAAAAAAAAGTTTATTTTTTTTTTTTTTTTAAGTGTTTTATGATTTTAGTTTCAGTAAAAGATCAATTTTATTTTGGCAAACAGCGGAAATATTGTAATTTTTTTTGTCAAGTTACAAAAATAGTGATTTTTTTATGGTTTTAAAGTTAAATATATAAATTAATATATATTATTAATATAAATTAAAAAAAACTTAAATAAATATAGTTTAGGTTCAGTTTTAGTAACTACAGTAAATAAATACTTAAATAAATCATCTTGTGTAAATATAATTTTCAGTTCATTGTTAATTATTCCTACATATGTGTTGATTTTATGATTAAAATGTCTGCAGTAAGTTCAGAAACATCTGATATCAAATATTAATAACACCAGAAACATGTCAAATAATAGTGCGTTCATTCATCTGCACAACACACAACGCTTCACGAATACTTTAGGACAATATTTATAAAATAAAATGAAAATATGAAATTGTTACATATTAAACCAGTCCTCTACATTAAAGCACTCATGCAACATAAAATAAAAGCATTAAAACGGCTTATAAACTCTTTGATCTAATACTGTACATATGATGTTTTGACTGTAAATATGATTATGATGTTGTAATGATGACAATCTGATGTATGAACTATACGTGACAACGTGTTTGTGTTTCATTTGATGATGAAATATGATCAGAATCATAACTGTTATGATGTTTTGTCAAAGTGGTGAAATATGTTTACAGTAATGTACAGGAACATCTGTAAATAGACTCAAATAAATGATCTAATCGTCGACTCGTGCATTATTGATTTATTAATCGATTAATAATCGATGTGCTTGTTTTTGGAGCTGGTTGATCATGCTTCGTTGATACAGTATGAATAAATATGAATCATATTCTTAACTTCTTAAGACCCAAGAAAAAGTTTTAGGAAAAAATAAATTGTCTTTACATTGTTTAGAGCATTAAAAAATAATATTATATATTTTTTTATAATAATATTTCATTTATAAGTTATGCTATATCCTCGGTAGACGACATCAGGACTCAAATTATTAAAAAAATTAATAAAAGACATGAATGAACATGCATAGACAAAAACAATAGCTTTTTTAGATCACCGATACATTTTTATAGTTTTTTTCCAAACTTTGTATAAATATGATTCTTAAATATGATTCGATATTATCTTTCTGTAAAATGGCCATAAACGGGTTTTCTCATGATATACAATGTATCTATGAACTGTATCTAATTTGCATATTAATATGTTTTTGGGAACAAAGAACATTTCTGCATTTATATGATGAAAATACAGTAATATTGCAAAATATTATTTAGATTATTGACAGATTGAGAAAATTAAACACCAGCCACAGAACGACAGAATCGAGAATACACTGAAAAAAGGGAATTAAAAAAATTAAGAAAACATTTAATGCAACGACTTCCGACTTTTCTCATTATGTGATAATTAATGAATGCAAAGGTAAAGAATTGAAGCGAAGCCGTCCGTCTGTATGCAAAGATCACTTTTATTCATGATTTGTGATTGTCGGTGCACCTTGAGTTTAAGCATCGGTTCGGGTCTAAGTGCGTCGTGCCAGTGGTAAGGTCAAAGGTCAGGCTTTATTCAGTAGGTCAAACACAAGGTGCAGCATCTTCACATCTCATTACAAAGGAACAAACACGACAACGATCCGACAGTACTACATCGTACTAAAGTCCCACGACCGATCCCGCCCGCGCTTTACTGAAACGCATCGAACTGGACGCACGCGCTTGACCTCTGAGAGCACGATGCGGTCCGAACCACGCGTGTAAACTTGGACTAGTGTAAACCTGAGAGGTCGAGAATGAAGACGTAGAGACGCAGAGATGCCACGCTTCAAGCATAGACTGTGATGTGGGCTTTCTCAGTCTCAGAGAACTACAGACGGATCGGAAACCTTTCAGCGAAACCGCTTCGATCCAAACGTTGACTCGAGTAGTTTGCAGTTCCAGAGGAAAGCAACAGATCAGCCAAAGATGAACGTAGCCGGGTGAAAATCAGCTCAAGTATGAGATGATTGGGATGCTAATGAATCACGAGATCTGACTTGAACACTTTAGATATACTTATTTTATTTAGGCGTACGCTATCGTATCGTACGCGCTGCCTTGACTCGTACACTAGGCGTTACACAGACTTCAGTGCTATGACGCTTTAGTCCTGGTCCTATAGAGGGCGCTATAGGATAATAAATCCACATTTACACTCTGAATGCGCTCCACAAGACACGTGTGGTTATATTACTGGATGCTCGGAGAATGCACGTTTTAACGTACAGGTAAGTTAATCAGGTTCTGATCTAATGCACTGTAACGCACACACATAGCTACAGACAGTAGCGCGTACAATACATCACGCGTTCTGTGATTGCTCGGTAAAATAGCTTAGAATCTGAAAAGTTGAAGCATATATTTCTTAATAACTAAATCGCACAGCTTCACTACTAGTAGAGATACGCTGCAGGTAGAATTAATTCACACACTAATGCATGCATTCATATGACTGTACTCTTTACTGTACTACTTACTGTATCTGATTTAGAACGAGCAGCTGAGAAATATAACGACACAAAGATCAAAATAAGCTGTTATAGGTGCAATAGTCATGTGTCATACTTCATATCTGTGCACAAGGTGTTCGTCACTTATTTGTTCATTAGTGACGTCATCAGCGACTAATCGACTTGACTTTAATCACATACAAGTCCGAAGTCGTTCAACTCCTAGCGTACACAGACGTTCGACGCTTTGCGCCAAATTGCAATACCTGTCCTGGCCTAGCGTGGGGGGGGGGGGGGGGGCAAAGGGACGTATAGCGTGACGAAGCACGGCGGAAAGGCTAGCCGTGACCAAGTACTGCGTAAGCTAGCGTTTGGGAAGCCGGACAGCGTCTAAGCTTATTCCGGAGGTGTGTGAAGCCATTCAGTCTTTCTTCAGCTACCTTGTGAACCGATACCCCCCCCACGGCAGCGTTTCCACCTTGTGGATAAACTAATTACTGCACGAGAGTTTAATGCACATGTACTATTCTGATGACGAGATTCGCGTCACGCGCTCTGTACGCGTACAAAGTGAAGTATACTTTGGCCTTTAGGTGTTCACGAAGCCATAGAAGAAGCTTTAACATGTTTCTGTTTCACAAAAGCAGGTTATTAAAAGGTAAGAAAGAGATGCTCTTTGACTGAATGGGTCCGAAATGCTTCTTCTATGGCATCGAAGCACCTTTATGTTTAAGGTTATAATGTATTTGTAATGTACACACTGCTGTTCCGTAAGCGCCCCCTGCTGGCAGAGTGGCTTTGAGCCCGTTTGGGCTTCGTTTAGATGTTTAATATAATACACGTACACAACACAGTCTGTGTTTGTTCAGATGTTGGGATTACAGTCTAGTTCAGATTAGAAATGCATGTTTGGATCGTGATTAAAACACAGTGGTCTAGTTTATAAATGGAAAGAGCACAACCTCTTAATTTGTTTATATGAAGAGATGTGTTTTATTTGTGTTGTTGTGAAATTTGTGTTATTTGGCATATTTCAGTTACACAAAGAAATGTGCAGCATTTTGTCCACGCAATAATAAAAAGAGACCTTTTCAGGTCTAATTTGACTTAAATCTCATTTTGTAAACAAAAAATGTAAATTAAAGTTGTGAATCGATCATTCACATCCAATGCAATGCAATCTTCATGCAGCTCTTTTCTGTTCAAATCAGTGGTGTTTTAGTGTTTATGAAACGTGGTGCGATGCACCAATGCAGCATTTTTAATATGTGGCGGAGATTCAGTGCATAGTGACTTAAAGCATCATATCATTTGATAATATAGTGCATATGTATTTTTTTGTCTTTGCATGGAAAAGAGCTGCATTAAGATTGTTCAAAATGCCCCCCACACACACATACAGTTCATTTTTAGCTAATCTGTTGCAGAGATGAATCTGGCTCCTGCAACGAAGCCCCGTTTCTAGCGTCCTAGCGATCGAACAGTCAAGCCGCGGCGGTTTCGAACGAGCGAGAGGTCATCCGGTAAACAAATACGGTCATGAACTGAGGTCTCTTCTACAGCGTGTGAGGTAAAGTAGAGCTATTGTGTCTCTAAACCCTGCAATACGAAGCTTGGTCAAGTGCTTAGCTTATCATGCTCAGAGATGCACAGTGTGAGGTGTGCAGGCATACGTGTAACGATTAGCATCCAAATACCTTTGTTCTGGGGATGTGCTTTATAGATATAACTTTCATCAATAACATGTTTACACTGGGTTTTTAATTAAAGGTAGTTCGCCCAAAAATGCATCACACAAGTTTGTTTCTTCATCAGGTTTGTAGAAATGTGTCTCAGCAATGGAAGTGAATGGGTGCCGTCAGAATGAGAGTCTGATAAAAACATCACAATAATCCACAGTCCATCAGTTATCATCTGGAGAAGACAAAAGATGAAACTAATCCAGCATTAAGATGTTTTTAATGTCCATAACCCATAATAACTCGCATCAAAATCCAGTCACATATTAGTTTAGCTATTGATCTGTGCAGATTTCTCTCCTGATTCAGACCAGAACACTTTATCACTGAGGAAGAGTTATTATAGATTATCAGCTACAGAGAATGTTCTCAGAACTAACATTACTCCAGAAACATCAACACAACATTCATTCAAAGTTATCTGGTCTTTATTAATGTTCTCAGAATGTTATTCATACATTGTTTACGCCTCCGTTCTTACTAAAACCTTTTATTTGGAACGTTCATCTAAAGTTCTCTTTTAAATGTTACACTTGTTTCAGAGAACATTCAAAAGTAACGTTTCTATAATGTTTGGAAAATGATACAATTTAATGTTTGTATAAAAAGAAAAAAGTGGGCTTTTTTCAAAAACTACATTTTGAACATTCAGAAATAGCATTTTCATAACGTTATAGAAACGTTCTTATGGTATTATGGACTAGTATTTGAGTTAAAAACGTCTTAATGCTGGATTAGTTTCATCTTTTGTCTTCTCCAGATGATAACTGATGGACTGTGGATTATTGTGATGTTTTTATCAGACTCTCATTCTGACGGCACCCATTCACTTCCATTGCTGAGACACATTTCTACAAACCTGATGAAGAAACCGAATTCTGAGGATTTTAACATTGCTATAAAAGCTGTGACAGCGAACTGCAACAGTGCAGTAATATCATAACAGATCATTAGTCATAAAGTGTTAATTCGTGATGAAAGTCATCGTAAAGCACCACCAGCCTTTTAGAAGCCAAACAATCAAGGATTGTCCAGGAGTGCAGTGAAGTTCAGCGCAAAACAATCGCAATTAAAATCCTCGTTAGCACCAGAGAGATTGGAGACGGTAATGAAGCGCCGTACATTCATCGCTCACTGCAAAACATGAGTCTCTTACCTCATATTTATGTCTTGTTTTCTAATATAAATATCTAACGATTCTTGAATCAAGATACAAGTGATATTAAGTTTAAAAATAATAAACATTTAGTTTGTTTTTGCTTAAAAAAGCAAAAATATCTATCAATGGAGTAAGAAAAATCATCTTAACTCAAAGCTAAACAATACTTTTTTTCTTGCCCCCATCGGTTTATTATAATAATTCATATTTTTTATAATTTCACTTGTACAGTAAATGCATCAAAAATCTTTAGATATTAATACTAGAAAACAAGACAAAGCAAGCTCTCCTGGACTCAAATCATATAATATATATATAGAGAGAGAGAGTTATATATAATCTATATACTGCTATATGTGAAACACTTGTATATAAAACAATCTGACCTCATGTAGAAAAATATGACATCTTGACAATTCCCAACGACTACGTCATATACTGCAGCTACAACCGTCATTAAACGCTAAAACGAGCAGAAGATCACAGACGGAACCACAAGGCCAGGCCGAGCCGTGTCCGGGCCAAAGCGCACAGATCGAGACGCTTCTTTCCACAGGGTTATTGCTGAAGACAAGTGTGTACTTTCTAGTGTGCGCTGTTGAGGTCCGGTCCGTGTACTGAGAGCGCTGGAGGAGCGAAAGGAGTCGATCTAGCTCGCTTCGGATCCGCTTACAAACCAATGCTGCCTTCACATCACTATCAGTGGTTCCCGTCTGGTCCGAATGCACTCGTTCCTGAAGCAACCACACTACACACTCGAATAATCATATAGACAACCAAATTACTAAAACTGATAGAAAAATTAATAAAATGTTAATATCATAAATTGTGAAATATTATTGTAAAGAGCCGTTTTCTATGTGAATATATATTAAACTGTAATTTATTTCTGTATTTTCAGCATCATTACTCCAGTTTTCAGTGTCACGTGATCTTCAGAAATTATTATAATATGCTGATTTGCATTTTTTTTTTTACATCATTAAAATGCTAAATATATATAACACTAAGTTACTAAAACTAAAAAAATAAAATAATAATAATCATATAGACATAAAAAAATCATTAAAATTACAAAAACACAACTAAATTACTAAAACTGATAGAAAAATTAATAAAATATTAATATCATAAATTGTGAAATAGTTTTGTAATTTAAAACAGATGTTTTCTGTGTGAATATATATTAAACTGTAATTTATTTCTGTGTATTTTCAGCATCTTTACTTGTCTTCAGCGTCACATGATCTTCAGAAATCATAATAATATACTGATTTGCATTTTTTTATATTAAAATGCAATATATATACATATAAAACTAAGTTACTAAAACTGATCGAAAAAATATAATAATGATAAAGACATTAAAAAATCATTAAAATTACAAAAATAAAACTAAATTACTAAAACCGATATAAAAATTTATAAAATATTAATATCATAAATTGTGAAATATTATTGTAATGTTTTCCATGTGAATATATATTAAACTGTAATGTATTTCTGTATTTTCAGCATCATTACTCGTCTACAGTGTCACATGATCTTCAGAAATCATAATAATATGCTGAACATTTCTGATTATTATCAATGTTGAAAACAGTCGTGCTGCTCAATATTTTTATGGAAACTGATGCATTTGATTTTTCCAGGATGCTCAGATGAACAGAAAGTTCAAAAGAACAGATAGATAGTTTGTAACATGATAAATGCCGTTAGAGACACGTTTGAGTGATTTAATGAGTCGCGTGTTAATGAACGGTAGAGTAGTTTAATGAAAGCTGAATGTTCTTCCAGCTATAAACAGCAGCGAAGGCGTCGAATCGTTTGGAACTGATTCACTAAAAATGAAACGAGCAGATCTGCACTCGCAGCTCATCTTAACGATGATGCTTTAATCACATGCTTTTGGCAACGTTAGATTATTAGTGTAAGAGTTGTGTCACGCTACAGAAAACTTAGTTAATTCATGTTCATTCTTGCATTGAACACAAAAGAAGATATTTCGCAGAATGCTGGGAAACAATTAGTTGATGATAGTTATTAATTTCCATAATATTTGTATTCCACACATCGTCTAAACAGTTTGAGTTTCAAATCATATAAATGCTGAATTTCTGATTTTATAAAAAACAAGCTCAAATTTTTAAATTAAAAAATGAAGCATTTGATTTTTAATACAGATGAATAAAAGTCAATAAGAAAGATAGAAGTTTGTAACATGATAAATCCTTAGTAAATTCAGTATTTATGATTGTAAAAAGAGATTTAATGAAAGCTGAAAATAACTAGTTGATGAATTTTAACTATTCACTAAATTGGTCGACATTGATATATCTTACGATTGTTAAAAAATTTAAATAAATTATTAAAGTTTACTAAAACAAAATACAATAGAACTTTGTAATATTCTCATGTAACATAAAAAAATATTTAATATACTAAAAACAACTATTTGATATTTTAACTATAAAATTGCGATATTATTATTTATGGTTGATACATTTTTTTAAATAAAAATAAATTATTAAATACTAAAAACTAAAATACAATGGAACGTTTGTAATATTCTACTGTAAAATAAAAAATATATAATATACTAAAAATAATAATTTGATATTTTAACTATAAAATTGAGATATTATTATTTATGGTTGCTAAAAAAAATATTTCAATAAAAATATATTAAATATAAAAAACAAAAATACAATGTAACTGTTGTAATATTCTACTGTAAAAAAAAATAATAATATACAAAAAATTATTATTTGATATTTTAACTATAAAATTGCGATATTATTATTTATGGTTGCCTTAACTTATGGCTACCAGCAACGGTTTGGTTTCAAACATTGAAATATTTCTTTAGCTTATAATAATAATAATATTTTTTTATAAAAAAATATAAAAAATAACTAAATAGCAATTATTAAATAATAAAAACAAAAATGCAATAGAACTGTTGTAATATTCCAAAAAATAATATACTAAAAATAATTATTTGACATTTCAACTATAAAACTGCGATATTATTATTTATGGTTGAAAAAATAAAAGTAACTAAAAATAAATTATTAAATAATAAAAATATATATTATTCATATTCATGTAACTATTATTTATGGGTGTTTTAAGTTATGGCTACCAGCAACGGTTTGGTTCCAAACATTGAAATATGTCTTTAATGTTTCACTGAAGAAAGAAACTCATGCAAGTTTGAGTCAATGATGACAGAATTATGATTTATGGCTAAACTATCACATTAGTTATGTTAGTTACTAATCAACACGCTTTAACTCATCGAGTTGGCACTTAAAGATATCAATTATGTGACTTAATGGCAGCATATTTATACCTATATTAATTATATTATTACCTATTTTGATGCACATGGTGGAATTTATTCAGTAAATATGTTTCCATCATAGTTTATGCGCATGTTTTCTTATCTGATAAAATGTTTAATCTGCTCGGTTATGTGCTTAAGTGTTTATTAATGTGCATTTTGAGAATTTATGAACATCTTGGCGATTCATACCAGCGTTTTTTTATGCGATATTCCAAAATGCGCATTAAAATAGGTGGATAGAAACAGCTATTGAGAAATTTAAACCAAAGTATGTTATAAACTTTTCATAAATATCATATCTGACCCTGGAGCACAAACTAGTCATAAGCTATATTTGTAGCAATAGCCAATAATACATTGTATGGCTCAAAATTATGCATTTTTCTTTCATGCCAAAAATCATTAGATATTATGTTCCATGAAGATATTCCTACCGTAAATATATCATAACTTAATTATTGATTATTAATATGCATTGCTAAGAATTAATTTGAACAACTTTAAAGATGATTTTCTCAATATTTAGATTTTTTAGCACCTGATTTTCAAACCATACATCAATAGAAATATTATTATTAAGATTTCAGATGATGCATAAATCTCAATAATAATAAAAAAGACCCTCATGGCTGGTTTTGTGCTCCAGGGTCACATATCATATTTAATAACGGCACTGATGTGACTTGAAGGCAGCATATTTCTAACCCAGACTCCTTTCGGCCCTCGTTTGGCCCCTCATCAATCGATGGGGCCCTGGAAGATGAGGCGCGTGACCCCGGGGCCGGCGGCCAGCGGGGCCGAGCAGAAGGGGCAGGTGGGTCTGAAGGCGTGTGTCCCGTGAGGCAGCGGCGTCTCGGCCCAGTATCGAGCCGTGTTCTCGGAGCACACGTGACCGCAGGGCACAAAGGCGTGAGTCGGGGCCCCGGCGTCCGTGTAGAAGCCCGGCTCGGCCCCCAGCCACAGCGGCACATAGGGCCCCAGGCTCCGGCAGAGCGGGCACTCGCGGCGGCCGCCGGGGCCCTCGCTGCGCTCGCGGTGGCCCTCGGGCCGCTGGCCCCAGTCGTGCCGGCCGTGCACGTGTCCGCAGCTCAGGTAGGCCCAGGGCTGGCGCTCCTCCAGGCTGCGGCTCCGCGGGAGGCTAGGGAAGGCTAGCGTGCTCAGGCCCACCGGACACTGCGGCCGCGCCGCGTTCAGCTCCAGACGCAGGGCATCCAGGTGCCGCAGGGTCGGGGCCTTCAGCAGACCGTCCGCCGTTCTCCAGAGCAGCGTCGCTCCGCACAGATCCACCAGAGAACCGTCCTGTAGAGCGCTGCTCTCACCCTGCGCCTGCAACACAACACATCTCTCACTGAGTCCAACCTACCGCTTATTTACATCACTACTGCGGTACAACAACCTTGCTACGTGTACTGCGTTCGGCTAACCAGGACGTGTAATAGCACTCGCATGTTGTTGCTCTTTTGTTGGTTTTGATTGCTTCTATAATGTCCTCGTATGTAAGTCGCTTTGGATAAAAGCGTCTGCTAAATTACTAAATAAATAAATAAATAGATCACAAAAAAGTTTTTAATTTTTCAATGGAAATCACAATTACTTTTTTATTCATTAAAACTTTTTTACATTTTATTATTAATTTATTTTATCAGAAACAAAATTGTCGTTACATTGCCCCCCTCTTTTTTTACATTTGATGATTAGTTCATTTTTATAGATTATTCGGTAATAAAAATAATCAATAGATTAGTCGACAATAAAAATAATCAATAGATTAGTCGACAATAAAAATAATCAATAGATTAGTCGACAATAAAAATAATCAATAGATTAGTCGACAATAAAAATAATCAATAGATTAGTCGACAATAAAAATAATCAATAGATTAGTCGACAATAAAAATAATCAATAGATTAGTCGACAATAAAAATAATCAATAGATTAGTCGACAATAAAAATAATCAATAGATTAGTCGACAATAAAAATAATCAATAGATTAGTCGACAATAAAAATAATCAATAGATTAGTCGACAATAAAAATAATCAATAGATTAGTCGACAATAAAAATAATCAATAGATTAGTCGACAATAAAAATAATCAATAGATTAGTCGACAATAAAAATAATCAATAGATTAGTCGACAATAAAAATAATCAATAAATTAGTCGACAATAAAAATAATCAATAGATTAGTCGACAATAAAAATAATCAATAGATTAGTCGACAATAAAAATAATCAATAGATTAGTCGACAATAAAAATAATCGATAAATTAGTCGACAATAAAAATAATCAATAGATTAGTCGACAATAAAAATAATCAATAGATTAGTCGACAATAAAAATAATCGATAAATTTGTTGACAATAAAAATAATCAATAGATTAGTCGATAATAAAAATAATCAATAGATTAGTCGATAATAAAAATAATTGGTAGATTAGTTGGCAATAAAAATAATCAATAGATTAGTCGATAATAAAAATAATCAATAGATTAGTCGACAATAAAAATAATCAATAGATTAGTCGACAATAAAAACGATCAATAGATTAGTCTGCAATAAAAACGATCAATAGATTAGTCGACAATAAAAACGATCAATAGATTAGTCTGCAATAAAAACGATCAATAGATTAGTCGACAATAAAAATAATCAATAGATTAGTCGACAATAAAAACGATCAATAGATTAGTCTGCAATAAAAACGATCAATAGATTAGTCGACAATAAAAATAATCAATAGATTAGTCGACAATAAAAACGATCAATAGATTAGTCTGCAATAAAAACGATCAATAGATTAGTCGACAATAAAAACGATCAATAGATTAGTCTGCAATAAAAACGATCAATAGATTAGTCGACAATAAAAATAATCAATAGATTAGTCGACAATAAAAACGATCAATAGATTAGTCGACAATAAAAACGATCAATAGATTAGTCGACAATAAAAATAATCAATAGATTAGTCGACAATAAAAACGATCAATAGATTAGTCTGCAATAAAAACGATCAATAGATTAGTCGACAATAAAAATAATCAATAGATTAGTCGACAATAAAAACGATCAATAGATTAGTCGGCAATAAAAATAATCGATAGATTAGTCGGCAATAAAAATAATCGATAGATTAGTCGACAATAAAAACGATCAATAGATTAGTCGGCAATAAAAATAATCGATAGATTAGTCGACAATAAAAACGATCAATAGATTAGTCGGCAATAAAAACGATCAATAGATTAGTCGGCAATAAAAATAATCAATAGATTAGTCGACAATAAAAATAATCAATAGATTAGTCGGCAATAAAAATAATCGTTAGCTGCAGCGCTGGATTCTAAACTATGGAATAGCCTTCCTGAAAACGTTCGGGGTTCAGACACACTCTCTCTGTTTAAATCTAGATTAAAGACGCATCTCTTTAGCCAAGCATTCATATAATGCATCTCACAATCTTGTACTGCCAGTCCATCTGAACACATGCACATTATTATGCTTTAGCTTGGGTTATACTGATAATTTCATCCAGGGTTATTCCTGGATGGAGCCGCTGCTACGCTAATTGTTTTACTGTTTCTATGTTACTGCCACGGGATTAACATCCCGTGGTAGTTAGGAATTACACAAGCCTCAGTCTGGATCCTACCCTTAAACGATAGAGATGACCGAACACCTGAGAAGAGACGATGACAACCCCTCCGAGATGAGCCCCAGAGACAGATCTCCAGTGAGGACCTCGTCACCTAGACATCCATCGGGGAAAGACCCCTGGAACCAGTGGACCACTTACACTCTGACTTTGCTGCAGTTGGAACAAACTACTGATTTGTCTGGCCGGAGGGGAACTGGCCCCCCGACTGAGCCTGGTTTCTCCCAAGGTTTTTTCTCCATTCTGTCACCGATGGAGTTTTCGTTCCTTGCCGCTGTCGCCTCTGGCTTGCTCAGTTGGGGACACTTAATTTCCAGCATAATCATCGACTTGATTGCACAGATATTATTTAAACTGAACTAAGCTGGACAATGCCACTACTAAATTCAATAATGAAATGCATTCA
>CM049816.1:902706-917706 GCA_027422435.1 Schizopygopsis pylzovi
TGCATGCATATCTTATATTCAACATATTTTTAGGATATTATTGCCCTATGTTTTTTTTCCTAAATTACAGTAATATAAACTTCTGATATGATGTTTTAGGGTGTTTTTCAGAGCTCAACAATGTCTGTCCAGATCGATGGCACAGAAAACAGCAGCATCTCTTTCATGCTCTGTAGAGGAAAGAACAACATGAGGGTGAGTAAAGGTCAGATTGCTCAATTATGATTGAATAACGAGTCGTTATGAACAGATTCACTTTAATAAATCAGTAGATATTCACTCCAGACTGTGAGCCGAGCACAGAACGAGCCTCAGGTGCCAGATTCGGGCTGGACGTGCGGGAAACTCCAGAGATTTGAGGATATCGAGAGGAAAGAGCATGCATGATAAGTCCAGGAGACGGAGCGCGGAGAAAGACGCTTTTGTTCACATGCGCTCACAGCTGCGCTTGCACCGACTCGTTTACAGAAAGCCCAGCGCTTTAGTGCATTTTAGTGCATGCACAGGTGAATGATCACATATACCTCACTGATTCTGCTGTTAAACGAGCCGGAGCGTCACACACACACACACACAGACACACACACACACACACACACACTCTCACACACACACACACACACACACACACACACTCTCACACACACACACAACACACACACACTCTCACACACACACACACACAACACACACACACACACTCTCACACACACACACACCACACACACACACACACACACACTCTCTGTCTCTCTCTCACACACACACACACACACACACACACACACACTCTCTGTCTCTCTCACACACACACACACACACACACACACACACACACACACACACACACACACACACACACACACACACACTCTCACACACACACACACACACACACACACACTCTCTGTCTCTCTCTCACACACACACACACACACACACACACTCTCTGTCTCTCTCACACACACACACACACACACACACACTCTCTCACACACACACACACACACTCACACACACACACACACACACACACACACACACACACACACACACACACACACACACACACACTCTCACACACACACTCCTCTCTCTCTCTCTCACACACACACACACACACACACACTCTCTCTCTCACACACACACACACACACACAAAACGCCTCTTCTTCCTCTATATAGTGGCATTCTGACAATCCATGTGTTCATGTTGAGCCAAAATGCACAGAACAATGACATGCCAGGGCGTTGCTATGTGGTTGCTAGGGTGTTCTCACTCTCTGGACCAAAAGTCAAGTCACTAATATAGCGCTTTATACATTACAGATAATAGATGCACGATATTGGATTTTTGCCGATATGCCGATATTTTTTAACTAATTTTGCCGATACAGATAGACTTTCTACAAGTCTATTAAACTTTTTTAATACATTTTGATTAGTTTTTAACCAAAACTTATATGTTAGAAGCAGGGCTCAAAATTAACTTTTTTACTTGGTAGCACTGGTGCTCCCAACTTCAAGAAGTTAGGAGCACCACAAATGTTTTAGGAGCACCCACTGAATATTAAGGAGCAACACAACCGCCAATTGAGCGGAAGGGCGGGCAACATCCTTCCTGATGATTAAAAGCTTTGTCAATTGAACCTGACCCTTAAGCTGCAGTGCTTTGTTTTTTATACATGCAAGATGAGAAGAAAATGTCATTTAAACTTTTCTCAAAACAGTTCCCCTCAGAAATACATTCATACAGACCCCCACTCCCAATTCAATATTTAGGATTTCCTTTCTATATTTCACATAGTGAACGTTGAGCTTGCTCAGGCTGCTACAGTATTTGATGTTCTTTGTGTCCGTCTTCAGCGTCTCTGGCTTCTGTTAACGGCTTGGTAATATTTCAACACAAATTAAATTTTGGAAAATGATTTCAATGCAGTTTGTGCAAGTGCGGTCACAAAACCGGTCAGTTCCAAGTAGGGGTGGGCGATATGGCAAAAATATCATATCAATTTTTATTTTTTAGACATTTCACGATTTTATCACAGTTCTTTGTCATGTTAGTTTTACCAGTTTGTCTGAGCAGTACTGCCAAACTAATTTCCCTATTATAAAGACAAAGCCTTTCAAGGAAACACAATATAAATCAGAATGGTGGATATTTAGGCCAAAGTGGGCGAAGATAAAAAATCTTTGTCATTATTTTATCTTTGTTATGGAAAAATAAGAACAAAGATACACATTACAACTACACATAATATACAAACAGTGTTTAATTATCAGGTACAATAGGCATATTTAGTAGGAGCATTCAAGAAATTGAATGAACAATTAATACAAATAAAACACTATAGATTGATTCCTATTAAAGTAACTGTATTGTTTTTTTCAGTCAAGAGTAGCGAGTTATGTTTTTCTCTATGGTTTTGTTGTTTTAACATTAAAGAATAAATTCGGTCATGGTTGCTTAGCAACGACAAACGCCTCCGGAGCGCAACCGCCCGAGCGCTTTGGGAAAAAGGAGAAAGCAGCGCGCCTAGCGTTTTCCACGCGTTTTTAGGCGCGATATGTGAACGACCCCTTAGACAGGCTTTTTAGTTCGCGCGTTTCGGTGCACGGGCTCAGAAAAAGCACACTTTAGACCAGCGCGCGAATGGAAAGCTTAACCTGCTTTAGCTCCCGGTCACGTGGCACATGCTGTGCAGTAATTCTTGAACGTTTAGCAGAGAACTGTAGAGGACGCACCACAGCAATTATTTGCACTTGCACAAATGCTCCCAAATATATTTTGGAGTCGCACAGATTACATTTCGGGAGCATATGCGACCAAAATGGTCGCAATTTCGAGCCCTGATTAGAAGTATATACAGTAATAAAGTTCTTTTATAATAAGAGTATCTGAAAATAATTATAAATCAACCCCTTTTTTCAGACGGACGCAGTGGTAACCTTTAACATTTTATTGAAAGAGTTTACATTTGTAAATTCTTTTTCCACTATAAAGGATTTTCCACTATATTCTTTAATGAAGAAGCTTTATTTTGAAGACATGTGGTTCAGTTTGATCACTTAATAAAGTGATAATAATACAGATGCATGCTGTAGCAAACACATATAATGATATTTTATAGACATTTCACTTCAAACTGCTCTCAAGTGGCATTATTAATTCATATTAATAGAAAGCATCAGAACAACTAAATCCATCATGCATGCAGCCGTATGAAGTGTTGCTGATCTGGGTTTAGAGCGGAGGAATGCAGATTATGTTGAGTTCCTGATATGACACAAACACATGTGGAAACATACGCTTCGTTTAATAACACGCTCATAAATCAGACGTGAATCTGGCATATCTGGCCATCGTCCAGCCGATGCCGGCACCTGATTGGCTGATTCATCAACCCAAATAAAACATTTCTAACAAAGCTGACATTGTTATACACTCTTGAAAGGGGTTTTTCACACCAATGCCATTTTTGGTTCCTGCTTTCGGTGAAAAGGGGAACAATCGGTCCTTTATTTGTGAGATCGAACTCTGAATATTTTTGATGAATTGCTTATGTTCCTCTATTATTGCAAGTTGCTTTGCATACAAGCGTGTGCTAAATGCATTAGTGCAACCATCATCTACATTGATAAAGACACTGTATTCGCTCAGAAGTTGTTATTAATTTATCTCACAGAAATGGCACATTGAAGTAAATGTAAAATTAAAAATAGTGATTTCTTGTAAAACGTACTTATTTTATGTACAAAATAAAAAATATTTTTTACAGTGTACATTTTTTTTTTCTTAATTAATTTATTAATTAAACTTTAAATAAAATATTTCCATCAGGAATTGCTAGTAAATTATTACAAAGAAACGGCATGTAACTGAATTAAACGTGAAAGTAGAAGAACTGAAATGTTTTTTTTTTTGTAAAATTCACTTCAATAATTATATTTTATTTACAAAACACAATTAAAAATTTGTTTTACTGTATACATTTTTATTAATTAATTAAATAAATCAGTTGCTGGCTCATTGCTGGTAAATTTCACAACTTAATTACATAGAACCTGTAAGTAACACATTGATTTGGATGTGAAATATTGAAAGATTTTCTTATAAAACATACTCCAATAATTTTTGTTTTGGTTCTATTTACAATTTTTTTTTTTATTATTATTTTTCTACAATGTATGGACATGTTTGGTATCATAACAGTAAGGGTGAATCCCAATTCTCTGTCGTACCCCTTCCCCTTAGTTTTGTGCGTTCACGTGAGAGTAAGGGCTAATTCTGGTTTTGATCGAGGGGTAAGAGGACGGGGTAGATACCCCTTAAAACCAAGCATGTTCAGAGCTTACTTGAAACCAAGGGACACCCAGAACACACTGATCCAGATCATCACGAGTCCCATAAATGTAAGTATTTTCGGCTTAAATAATTTAGAAAAAAATTACGACTGTCTTGTTTAGTGCTCTACACAGTCCTGTACATATATATTTGCAACCATGCTCTTGATTGAAACGTTTTTAAGAATCGCTATTTTTCCACGCAAACGTTACATTGCTGATTTGCACAATAGTCCCGCGTTTCTCTGACTAGATCATCACTAAAACCCACGCAATCGACATAAACACACACTTTTAGACGGAGAGTTTGTGATCAAACACACACTTTCAGACGGAGAGTTTGTGATCAAACACACACTTTCAGACGGAGAGTTTGTGATCAAACACACACTTTTAGACGGAGAGTTTGTGATCAGCACTTGTCTCCTCTGGTGACGTAGCAGCAGCTAGCGACGATGTATGATGACGTAACAGTAACCAAGTGGTGTCTCGTTTCATAGGGGTATGTTTTCACCCCTAGCGCTTACCACTCTGTTTCGAGGGACAACAGCTAGTGGTAAGACGAAGAGGAAGGGGTAAGACAGAGAAATGGGATTCACCCTAAACATAATGCAATTTAACAAATACTGTGTAAAATATGCATTCAGTCTTATATACGTCGCCTTTTAAAAAGTTTCCATGTAAATATCGGCCACATCGTTCTGTAAATATCGGCCACATCGTTCTGTAAATATCGGCCACATCGTTCTGTAAATATCGGCCATATTGTTCTGTAAATATCGGCCATATCGTTCTGTAAATATCGGCATATCGTTCTGTAAATATCAGCATATCGTTCTGTAAATATCGGCCACAACGTTCTGTAAATATTGTCATATCGTTCTGTAAATATCGGGCATATCGTTCTGTAAATATCGGCATATCGTTCTGTAAATATCGGCATATCGTTCTGTAAATATCGGCCACAACGTTCTGTAAATATTGTCATATCGTTCTGTAAATATCGGCCATATCTTTCTGTAAATATCGGCATATCGTTCTGTAAATATCGGCATATCGTTCTGTAAATATCGGCCACAACGTTCTGTAAATATCGGCATATCGTTCTGTAAATATCGGCCATATCGTTCTGTAAATATCGGCATATCGTTCTGTAAATATCGGTCATATCGTTCTGTAAATATCGGCATATCGTTCTGTAAATATCGGCATATCGTTCTGTAAATATCGGCCACAACGTTCTGTAAATATTGTCATATCGTTCTGTAAATATCGGGCATATCGTTCTGTAAATATCGGTCATATCGTTCTGTAAATATCGGCATATCGTTCTGTAAATATCGGTCATATCGTTCTGTAAATATCGGCATATCGTTCTGTAAATATCGGACATATCGTTCTGTAAATATCGGCATATCGTTCTGTAAATATCGGCCATATCGTTCTGTAAATATCGGCATATCGTTCTGTAAATATCGGGCATATCGTTCTGTAAATATCGGCCATATCGTTCTGTAAATATCGGCCATATTGTTCTGTAAATATCGGCCATATCGTTCTGTAAATATTGGTCATATCGTTCTGTAAATATCGGCCATATCGTTCTGTAAATATTGGTCATATCGTTCTGTAAATATCGGCCATATCGTTCTGTAAATATTGGTCATATCGTTCTGTAAATATCGGTCATATCGTTCTGTAAATATCGGACATATCGTTCTGTAAATATCGGCCATATCGTTCTGTAAATATTGGTCATATCGTTCTGTAAATATCGGCCATATCGTTCTGTAAATATAGGTCATATCGTTCTGTAAATATCGGCCATATCGTTCTGTAAATATCGGCCATATCGTTCTGTAAATATCGGCCATATCGTTCTGTAAATATCGGCATATCGTTCTGTAAATATTGGCCATATCGTTCTGTAAATATCGTCATATCGTTCTGTAAATATCGGCCATATCGTTCTGTAAATATCGGCCATATCGTTCTGTAAATATCGGCCATATCGTTCTGTAAATATCGGACATATCGTTCTGTAAATATCGGACATATCGTTCTGTAAATATCGGCCATATCGTTCTGTAAATATCGGCATATCGTTCTGTAAATATCGGCCATATCGTTCTGTAAATATCGGCATATCGTTCTGTAAATATCGGCATATCGTTCTGTAAATATCGGACATATCGTTCTGTAAATATCGGCATATCGTTCTGTAAATATCGGATATATCGTTCTGTAAATATCGGACATATCGTTCTGTAAATATCGGCATATCGTTCTGTAAATATCGGCCATATCGTTCTGTAAATATCGGACATATCGTTCTGTAAATATCGGCATATCGTTCCGTAAATATCGGATATATCGTTCTGTAAATATCGGCATATCGTTCTGTAAATATCGGCATATCGTTCTGTAAATATCGGCATATTGTTCTGTAAATATCGGACGTATCGTTCTGTAAATATCGGCATATCGTTCTGTAAATATCAGACATATCGTTCTGTAAATGTTCAAAAGGGTTCTTGTACCTTCTTCGTGTGACCAATAAACATTTGCAACGTCACCATCATGTGTATCACGTGCCATCAGGAAAGTAGAGCAGGTGCGCTGAGCAGACATGCAGAACGCGAACACTTTCTACGAGCGATCAGTTTAAGCTTATATTTGTCTGCAACATCTCAAACTTACTGATGTAAAATAGTTGTGCGTGCATATAAAAATCACAACTTTACCACCAGTAAACGCCTTAATGAGATCCTGAAGTCTGGGGTGAATTATTCAAGTTAGGTGTCATTATACAGTTCTGACCGACTGTCTGCAGGGGTTCGAATCCACCTGAATCAGTGCTAAAATTTCAAACCTCAACTACAATTGGTCCTTCGAGCCGGATCTCGAATTACTGCAGAGGCATGACATCCCGTCCAGAGCCTCCAGTTGTCCGCCCCAGACGACATGTAAAGCCACCTGCATACCTAGCAGACTTCCAGGTACAAAGGTCTGGATCTGAGAGGAGATCCCAGCAACCTGCATGTTCCAGTGATGATGAAACTAAGGCTGAATATGCTCCATTGTCTTCGGAGTCCCGTGTCTCTACACCCATAAGTCAGCATTCACCCACCAGTGATCTTGTGCTACTGGATGAATGGCAAGATATAAGTGAAAACTTCCAGAGAGAGGAGGAAGAGCTGCATCCGCAGGTTCAACAGTCAACCTGGGAGGAGATGCAGATGGAGAATGATGAGCTTCGCAGCTGCATTCGACAACTGCCAGAGATATTGAGTGCATTGCAAGGCCTTAAAGCAGAGAATGCCTTCATGAAACGAGAGATCCAGCATTTAGCCACAAATGTGGCCACCCCACACAAACCCGTATCTCCTGTACCAGCTCCTAAATTCCATGAGCCAGAAACATTTCTTAGCCAGCCAGTGCCCACCACACGATGCAGAGACCTCCACCAGTACCCCTCTGTGCAGATCAAGCAGATAACAGAGCAGGTGAGGGACTGCGCTATTTCACATAAGCCCCAAGCTATGCCAAGATATCGTGCCCATGCTCAGAGAGGCAATACCCCTTCGCATGCTCAGCCTCATCCATATGCTGAACCCATGCATTACGATGAAAAGGTGTCCAGAGACAACTATTATTCACACTTGGACATTAAAGGGTCCTATTCTACACGATGATCTGAGGACGTGCCCAGAGCCGCAGCACCATGCTTCCAGGAGACGATGTACAGAGGACCTAAGCCTTCAATACCCTCCTTGACAACATCAGATCCCAGAGAGTTTTCAAGATTGCGTATGGCATTAGAGAACCTCCTCCCTGCTGACGCCACTGAACGTTTCAAGTATCAGATACTAACAGATCATCTACAGTTAGAGGAGGCACTGCTAGTGGCAGATTCCTATTGTAATTCAATACACCCTTATACAGATACTATGCAAGCTCTCATCAGGATGTATGGGCAACCGCACAAGCTGGTCCTGCAGAACATTGCTGAAGTTATGGATGGCCCAAACATCAGAACTGGAGATGTGAAGGCTTTTAAGCTGTTTGCACTACGTGTGCGTTCCCTAGTGAGCATGCTGGAGCAACTGGGACCTAAGGGAACTGTGGAATTAGACTGTGGGTCGCATGTGTCACGACTTCAAAGTAAACTCCCTCATGAGCTGAGAACTAGCTTCAAGAGATACATCCACCCACTGAGGGTAACCATACCAACACTTCTTGATTTTTCTAATTGGTTGGAGTACGAGCTCCAAGTACAAGATGATGGCTCAAGGATGACAAGTCTCCCGTTAGAACCTAGCAGTAATAGAAGGCATGACCGCCGTGATCCAAGGGTTTCAAGGAAACCAACATCCATTTTGTTAGGCATAGAGAAACCCATCACTGGATGTGAAATCCAAACACCCGCTTCAAAATTAATATCTAAATCTGCCAGATTCAAAGGAAGATCGTGTGCATATTGCCCCTACTGTGACAATGCCAATCACTTCTTGAATGGGTGTGCCAATTTCAAAGAGCTCACAAAGGAACAGAAGGAATCCTGGATCCTTAAGAACAATCGATGCTGGTGCTGTGGGCGAAGTCATCATGCCTCAAAATGCAACCTGAAATCCCCCTGTAAGACATGCCATAGGAAACACCTCCTTATTCTGCATGATGTAAATGAACGGACTGTAGCTAACGAAACAGAAACCGAAACTAGAGAGAACTCCTGTCTGGTAAACAGCACCAAGGACATCCTGTATGTGGATCGCCCTGTCTACAGCCGCAAGGTTCTCCTAAAAGTGAGCAAGGTCATTATCACCAACGGGGACAAATCTATTGAGGCATATGCTGTGTTAGACGATGGGTCGGAGAGGACCATACTGCTCCACACAGCAGCACAGCAGTTAGATTTGAAGGGGCAGCCTGAGGACCTAATACTGCGGACGGTGAGGCAGGACCAACAGGTTCTTCATGGGGCGGCAGTCTCGTTCACCGTGTCACCTGTCACTAACCGACACAAGAAATTCCCCATTCAACGTGCCTTCACGGCCGAAAGGCTCGGTCTCGCTGAGCAAACTCACCCCGTTGCATCCCTCAAGAAGATGTACAAACATTTAGTTGGATTGCCCTTGCAGCAATTAGACAGAGTACAGCCTGTACTACTAATTGGCTCGGATTGTCCACACCTTGTTACCCCAATTGAGCCTGTTCATCTAGGCCCTCCAGGTGGACCAGCTGCAGTTCGAACTCGACTAGGCTGGACTCTACAAGGCCCTACACACGAGATCAAGCATGGGCTCAACACTCACCAGTGCCTCTTTACTACCATCTCCCCTAATGCTGATCTGTTTGCCCAAGTGGAAAAGCTATGGCAGATGGATGTAATCCCGTACCGCAATGAGAAAGTAGTGACGCGGTCAAAACTTGATCAGGAGGCCATAAGACTCTTACAAGAAAAGACGGTGAGAGTTAACGTGGATGGTGTCATGCGTTATGCGACACCGCTCCTTCGCACACAACACATGCCGACCCTGCACATGCCAAAAGAAGCTGTTCTACCGCAGCTAAGAAACATTGAGCGAAGGCTAACGAAGAACCCTGATCAGGCCTGTGCCTACAAAACTGAGATGGAAAGACTCAGAAATGCTGGCTATGTAGAGAAACTGCATCCATTTGAAGCTGAGAGATCACAAGAATCATGGTACATCCCTCACCATATGGTCACACACAACAGCAAGAATCGGGTCGTTTACAACTGCTCATTCCAGTATGAGGGCCAAAACTTGAACGAGCTGCTTATTCCAGGTCCCACCTTAAGTCCCACCCTGTTGGCAGTGTTACTACGCTTCCGTGAACATTCCACAGCCATCAGCAGTGACATCCGTGGGATGTTTCATCAGGTGAGGCTGCTCCCTGTTGACAAACCTTTACTCCGGTTCCTGTGGAGAGACATAGCTTTAGACCAAGCACCAGATGTGTACCAGTGGCAGGTACTTCCCTTTGGGACTACTTGCAGTCCCTGTTGTGCCACGTTTGCCCTGCAAAAGCATGTGCTGGACCACAGTCAACCAGGAGATCAGGTGAGGGAGGTGATAGAAAAGTCTTTCTATGTTGACAATTGTCTCCACAGTCTCACCTCCGAAGAGGTTGCCAAATGCCTTGTTGATCAACTCTGTGCTCTGCTAAATGAGGGGGGCTTTGAATTAAGACAGTGGGCAAGCAATTGCCCGGCAGTGATTTCTCACCTTCCCTCCGACACCAGATCAAACAGCTGTGAGCTCTGGCTTAGTCAGGGACTACAAGATACCCATGAGTCTACCCTTGGACTGCTCTGGCATTGTCAGTCAGACAGTTTGCACTACAAGCACAGGGTAGTGAATTGCCCTAAAGTAACCATGCGCAGCATTTATCGTGTACTGGCCAGCCAATACGATCCCCTGGGTTATATTATCCCATACACCACTCGAGCGAAAATACTGGTACAGCGCCTATGGGATAAAAGGCGCGACTGGGATGACCCACAACTGCCAGAAGATTTGCTCCGCTTATGGAGTTCATGGGAGAGAGAACTGAGTGATCTCGAAAAGATATCACTACCAAGATGCTATTCCAGACCAGACTTGGATCTACCAACTAGCATACGGGATATACACGTATTCTGTGATGCATCGGAGCAGGCCTACGGATCTGTGGCCTATTTGCGGACGGAAAATATAGAAGGCCAAGTTGAAATTGCATTTCTAGCGGCCAGATCACGAGTTGCTCCCAGAAAAACAGCAGTCTATACCTCGCCTTGAACTTTGCGCAGCTCTGAGTGGGGCCCAGCTCTCCAAGGTCCTTGCTACAGAACTCACCATTCCCATTCGTTCCTTATCACTCTGGTCAGATTCTATGACTGTGCTTCTCTGGCTATTGTCAAGTTCTTGCCGTTACAAGGTGTTCGTGGGAACTCGGGTGGCAGAGATACAAGAACTCACGCCATCTGCAACCTGGCGTTACATACGATCTGAAGACAATCCTGCGGACAGCATCACAAGAGGTAAACGCCTGTGTGACTTAGTAACGGGAAGCCAGTGGAATCAAGGTCCTTCGTTTCTCAAACTGCCGCCAGCGAATTGGCCCGAGCAACCTTCCTTGCCTGCTGAAGAACAAAGTAATGAGTTAAGGCAGTCCGCATTTTGTGGATCGACTACAGTTATCCCTTGCCAAATCCACAGCAGTATGACACACTGGCCAAGTTCATAAAGGCATGCAGTCAGCAGCTTCACGGGGCGGCGAACATTACATGCGCTGACAAACAGAGAGAGGTAGAACAAACAGTGCTTCGTCAAATGCAGACCGAGTCCTTCCCTACCGAGATGGTCCATCTAAAGTCCGGGAAACCAGTATCCGGTACAAGTAGGCTGGCCTCCCTCTCTCCTGAGTTTGACCCTACCACCGAACTCATTCGTGTGGGTGGCCGTTTAAGACGCTGCAGTGAGGCAGAACTAGATTGTATCCATCCCATAGTCCTTGATCCTCAACATCCTGTGACCAAACTCATTATCAAGGATCATGATGAGAAGCTACATCACCCTGGGCCAGAACGAGTGTTCGCAGAGTTAAGAAGGACTTACTGGGTATTGCGAGGCCGTGAAGCAGTAAGGCGACACCAACGTCAATGTGGAGAGTGTCGAAAATGGAAGGGACAACCAGAAGTTCCTCGTATGGCTGACTTGCCACTTGCAAGACAACAGCTCTTTAAGCCTGCATTCTTCTCAACTGGCATGGACTGTTTCGGACCCTACATGATTAAGATTGGACGCCGAAATGAGAAGAGGTGGGGCATATTATTCAAGTGCCTTACCACCAGGGCAGTGCATATAGATCTGTTGGCGAGCATAGATTCAGACTCCTTCCTGATGTCCCTGAGACGCTTTATCGCTCGACGTGGGAAACCGTATGAGTTGTTAAGTGATCAAGGCACTAACTTTAAGGGTGGAGAACGAGAG
Organism: Schizopygopsis pylzovi; assembly: GCA_027422435.1. Classification (NCBI taxonomy): domain Eukaryota; kingdom Metazoa; phylum Chordata; class Actinopteri; order Cypriniformes; family Cyprinidae; genus Schizopygopsis; species Schizopygopsis pylzovi. The sequence goes on from CM049816.1 coordinate 915,048, forward strand.
CTGAAAGAGTCCTTTGCTGCTTTGCATGAGGAGCTACAAGGCCACCTTGCTTCCCAGCAAATCAAGTTCGTCTTCAATCCACCAGGAGCACCCCACTTTGGTGGATGTTGGGAGAGGGAGATACGTTCAATTAAAACGGCTCTCCAAGTTACCTTAGGGGGCAGACTGTAACAGAAGAAGTTTTGAGAACAGTGTTAATCGAAATTGAGGGGATCCTTAACTCAAAACCTCTTGGCTACACATCCTCCGACATATCTGACATTGACCCAATCACCCCCAACTGCTTCCTCATTGGACGCAGAGATGCCTCCTTGCCCCAGGTCGTGTATCAAGACTCAGGAGTGCTAAGTCGACGCCGCTGGAGACACAGCCAACTGTTGGCTGACCACTTCTGGAGGCATTTCATTAAGTACTATCTGCCCAGCCTCCAAGTTCGACAGAAATGGAAGATGGACAAGGGAAATCTACAAATTGGCGATGTAGTGATGATTGTTGACCCTCAGCTCCCTCGAGCTTTGTGGCCAGTGGGGAAGATCTCCGAAGTACATCCAGGGGCAGATGATAGAGTAAGGTCAGCTACTGTGCAAGTTGAGAGACGTACATACACTCGACCTGTAGCTCGTCTTGTCAAGCTACCAGCCGTACCTGATAAATAGTAATCCACTTCGAGGGAAAGACCTTTGTCAAGATGTACGAATTCAATCATTGAATTCGGGGGCGGCTGTTCAAAAGGGTTCTTGTACCTTCTTCGTGTGACCAATAAACATTTGCAACGTCACCATCATGTGTATCACGTGCCATCAGGAAAGTAGAGCAGGTGCGCTGAGCAGACATGCAGAACGCGAACACTTTCTACGAGCGATCAGTTTAAGCTTATATTTGTCTGCAACATCTCAAACTTACTGATGTAAAATAGTTGTGCGTGCATATAAAAATCACAACTTTACCACCAGTAAACGCCTTAATGAGATCCTGAAGTCTGGGGTGAATTATTCAAGTTAGGTGTCATTATACAGTTCTGACCGACTGTCTGCAGGGGTTCGAATCCACCTGAATCAGTGCTAAAATTTCAAACCTCAACTACAGTAAATATCGGCATATCGTTCTGTAAATATCGGCATATCGTTCTGTAAATATCGGCATATTGTTCTGTAAATATCGGCATATCGTTCTGTAAATATCGGGCATATCGTTCTGTAAATATTGGCATATTGTTCTGTAAATATCGGTCAAATACAAGTTTATTTCACGTAATAATATTAATAACCTAAATGTGATGCAATTTTAATTTAAATATCAGTTGACTACAAGTGCTAGTTAATAACGTCATTTGACATTATAATATTAATAATCTAAATGTGCCATAATAAATATTAAATGATGTTATGCACATTATGCTTGGTTTTCATTATCATTGAATATCGTTAATTAAGTGTTAGTGCTTTTCTAATATATGCTACATAAAAAAAGCATACAATAACTTATACGTCTAGTTTTCTGTCATTAAATCTATGTTTGGATTAAATATCGGTGAACTAGTAGTACTAGTTAACAACTTTATTTGACATAATAATAGTAATAACGTAAATGTGATGTAAAAATGCCATAATAAAGATAAGATTTTATTTATTTATATTTATCTACATTAAATCTATTTTTGGTTTAAATATCGGTGGACTAGTAGTACTAGTTAACAACTTTATTTGACATAATAATAATAGTAATAACGTAAATGTGATGTAAATAAGCCATAATAAAGATAAGATTTTATTTATTTATATTTATCTACATTAAATCTATTTTTGGTTTAAATATCGGTGGACTAGTAGTACTAGTTAACAACTTTATTTAACATAATAATAGTAATAACGTAAATGTGATGTGAATATGCCATAATAAAGATAAGATTTTATTTATTTTTTATTTATTTACATTTATCTACATTAAAGCTATTTTTGGATTAAATATCGGTGGACTAGTAGTACTAGTTAACAACTTTATTTAACATAATAATAGTAACAATGTAAAAGTTATTTAAATATGCCATAATAAAGATAAGATTTTATTGATTTGTTATTTATTTATAATTATCTACATTAAATCTATTTTTGGTTTAAATATCGGTGGACTAGTAGTACTAGTTAACAACTTTATTTGACATAATAATAGTAATAACGTAAATGTGATATAAATATGACATAATAAAGATAATATTTTATTGATTTGTTATTTATTTATATTTATCTACATTAAATCTATTTTTGGATTAAATATCGGTGGACAAGTAGTACTAGTTAACAACTTTATTTGACATAACGTAAATGTGATGTAAATATGCCATAATAAAGATAAAATATTATTTATTTGTTATTTATATTTATCTACATTAAAGCTATTTTTGGACTAGTAGTACTAGTTAACAACTTTATTGACTGGTTCACTCCCACTGGCCTCCTTCCTGAACACTAATGCACTGGTTAACCACAACCACGACGACTAATGGAGATGCTAGTGATGTTAATAACAACAATCATCATTTATAGACTAGTATTGAATGTACATGTGATGGAAATATGATCAATAATCGGTTTAATAGACGCCGATTATTTAATTCATTCAACTCAAGCTCGCGTGTAAACGCTTGGTAAACGCGGATCCG
>CM049816.1:925206-950206 GCA_027422435.1 Schizopygopsis pylzovi
TCCCCATACATTCGTTAAACGTAATGGCACAGAGGTAAACAAACAAGCTGCCATTTTAGGACCGACAAAGCAGATCTTCAGACACAAAACTTATTTTTTTCTGGGAAAACGACCCAACAGCTTCTGAAAGTAATACTTTATCGTCATTACGATGTAACCGGAGGAGTGCGAACGAAAGAAAAGTTGTCAACGAAATCAAAGACGATGAAACCAAAGTTCACAGACAGTCTCGTGTAAATGCGTATAAGTAGTACGCCAAATAAAAACTCGTGGTATTGATGTGCAAAAATTAGTTTTTGGCGTATATATATGATACGAACTTATTTGCCGTGCATATAAAACGCAGTTTTCCCGTGCATTTGATATCGAATTTATTAGGGCTGCATGCAATAGTAATGCGCATCTCGTTAGTAAAGTTAGTAAATCTCCATCAGCTGTTTTCAAATGAAGCAGCATTTAATCACAGAGCCGTAGATCGCGGACAAGCTACGCAATTTGCGCTCATAATCGCAGATGAATCGCATGCGATAGTGAACGTGAGATTGCGTAGCTTGATCTACGCTGAATTTCTACGAGATTTAACGCTAATCACAGAACCGTCTTTACTAACGAGATGCGCATTACTATAGCCATAGTGTGCATATAATGCGCAGTTTTCGCGTATGATACCCATCGCATAGCGCAAAGTCAATTTTTGCGCATCAATACCACGAGTTTTAATTCGGCGTACTATTTAAACGCACTTTCGTGAGATTTAGTTGAGAAACCAGAGTTATTGGTTAATTGCTTCTAGTTTGGCGCGTCTTCGCCCGCTCGCGTTAGGATTTGTAATTGGAGGTGAGCCAGGTGAGCCCTTCGTAGAGTCCGTCGCCCGTCGACGCGCAGGACGGCTGAACGTACCAGTTCCGATCTCTGATCCGGGTCAAACCCAGCTTCTCCTGGATCTCGTGCGGCTTCATGGCATCCGGCAGGTCTTGCTTGTTGGCGAAGATCAAGATGATTGCGTCGCGCATCTCGCGGTCGTTAATAATGCGATGCAGCTCCTGTCTAGCCTCGTCGATCCGGTCGCGATCCGCACAGTCCACTACGAAGATCAAGCCTTGGGTGCCGGTGTAATAGTGCCGCCAAAGTGGACGTATCTTATCCTGCCCGCCCACGTCCCAGACGTTAAACTTGACGTTCTTGTACGTAACGGTCTCTACGTTGAATCCCACTGTCGGGATGGTGGTGACCGACTGTCCCAGTTTGAGTTTGTAAAGGATTGTCGTCTTTCCCGCCGCGTCAAGTCCAAGCATCAATATTCTCATCTCCTTGTTGCCAAAGATCTTCGAAAGCATCTTCCCCATCTTGTTGGCTGTGCATATATTAGGTTTATTGCAGGAACAGTTTGGTTTTGCAGGACAATCACTCAGAAAAACACTTAAACTTTGTAGGTTTGGCAAAACTCATACAGTACTGCAAACAACCCTCAAAAATTAGGGAAAAATCGTCCTATAATCATATGTGTTTATATCTGTGACAGGCCTTTCTTTTTTCCTCAGACTTCCTTCTTGTGTACCGGCTGTCGGGTCGCCTTTTTTTCGCGCTCATTCCCCTCAAGACGGCTTCAGGTCACAAAACAACGTCAAACGTCAGTCATTCATCCTTAGTTTCCCTTCTTCCGTCCCTGAAACACAAGAGAAAGCGGATGAGAAAAGGGAGGGGTGTCAAACACAACTTTACTTTTATAGTTTCGCTTCGTGTACTACTCATATGAACGCGTAGGCACGCGCTACCGATTTACCTCATATAACAGCCCCCCTCTCGCGCGCCCGCGGCTCGGTTCGGTCCCTTCTGTTTCCTCTCCGGTTGCTCTTTCGGTCCCGGCCGTGCTGCTGTCGGTGTTACCGGAAAAGGTGCGGAGCTGCTTCACCCGCCACTTCCTCTCTTTCTTGCTCAGGCGCACTGCGCCATTTGACATTCGAGCGCTCGCGTCCTACTACGGCGAAGGCTCTCTCTCATTAATATTCATGACGTATGTGTTTGCTATTGGACAGACGGTGGCTGCGTCAGCAAGGGCGCGGTTAATATTCAACAGACTCGCCTTTGATACTTTGGGATTGCGGAACTACGCGATTAGACTTCGTTAATATTCATGTATTAAATAATTCGCCTTAAGTTACATAATAATAATAACTTATATTTTTATTTATTATTTTCTACACTTGACCCACTAGCACTATCAATTCAATTTCTACTCATTTTGATTTTATTAATTATTAAAAAAACGTGCTTTGTGTACTGCGTTACGCTAACTGAGACGTATTACAGCACTTACATATTATTTACTCGTTTGTTGTTTTGATTGCTTCAGTCACTTTGAATAAAAGCGTCTGCAAAATGCTTGGATTGTAAATTAATTTTTCTTTGCATTTATACTCTTCTCTAGCTAGTTTTCTAAATTGTTGTCAAATACACCTGTGTATATATATGTTATAAAAACAACGGCAATTTTTTTGGGGTATGATTCCAGCAACGGACGCATGAGCTCATTAATATTCATAAGACGCGCGCGCGGTCCTTCGCCGTAGTACCACGAGTCAAGCCCGATCTGAATTAAATGGACCCATTGAGACTCGGAAGAACACAATTGTGGCGTTAAAATACCGTTAAAATATTTCAAAACGTTAAATAAAAATAAATAAAAACGTTTTTAACGCTCGCCCACGTCCACTGAGGGACTTTTTGCGTCTCAGTGGCACCATGTGACGTCGAAGGGGTGGGACTCATGACGTCACATCGAGTTCAAAAAATGCCTCGTTTAAATAAACACCACACGGACCTATAAATACATGCATATTTGCATATTTTATCTCACAAGAACTGACTTCCACGTGCAGCAAACACATTTTTGTTTTATTTTGAAATAATTCACTTTATAAGAGGACTCCAATATAGATTTGCCTTTACATTTGGTCCTTTATATTATACACCCCGAACTAAAAAATACATTTTACATCCATAAAACCCAGAATCTGAAACACCAGAAATGCATTTCCATTTATACTCTTAAATACACCAACATGATGTCAGGTTTTATTATTAAATTCAGATCAGATAGCTTTATTGGCTTCAAATGTGCGTGTTTTTAATGCATTTTGTTTAATAATTAAACATAAGTCTCTGTTCATTCAGCTTCCCTGTAACTAACACTCCTGTAGAAACATAAACTTCATATATTGAATCTATGTGTTCTTCTGATTTCATAAATGAACCAGAGAAGTGCTAAATAAAGGACCAAAAGGTTTTGGATAGTTTGAGGTTATTTAACAATTAAAATGTTAAATTATGTATGAATTTATTATGTCTTTATAGGTATTTTCTTTAGTTTAGTTTGAATAAATTGGAGTTATTTTAGTAATTTTACTTCAACATACTACATGCAAATTAAATTATATATATATATATATGTATGTATGTGTGTTTGGCTTAGTGTCACGTTAGAATCATATTTATACTCTGAATAAATTTATATTTTGAATTGTTTATAGCTTTATTTTTTGTTTTCATTTAAATGTTTAGTTTTGAAATGTTGTTGTATGCCTTTCTCATTTTATTTAATTCCTCCATTTTCTTAAATATGTGTATATATAGTATTTATAGAGTTTTAACTTATAGTTTTAGTTATTTGTAAGTCGCTTTGGATTAAAGCATCTGCTAAATTACTAAAAAGTAAAAGTAAATGATTCAACACAGTTTGGTTATATTGTTTCATAATTAGTTTACATGGGAATTTTATTTTTATAGTAATGAAATACTGTAAATTATGGAAACCTGTTTCTTCTACGGGAGAAAAAATATTATTTTTTTTACATCAAATTTTTGATAACACTTTATTTTAACTTGTTACACGTTACATGTACCTACTAATATAATAATAATTAATGCGTACATGCAACTCAGTAACCCAAGGCCTAACCCTAACCATACATGTAGTTAATTAATATGACTCAGTACTTAAATGCATAATTACATTATAACAAAGACACCTTAAAATAAAGTGTAACCCATTTTGTTCCTCACAGTTTTGAAAAATAAAATGTAATAAAATATACGTACTTTTTTACAAGTTTACAATGCAGATTATTTCAGTTATGGTTGTTTTTCCCCAACACATAGTTAAAAAGATAATGATTAGACGTAAGGTATTTCAAATAAATATCAAATTATTAAATTGTGACACGTATGACTTTTGTGGGCCTATTGGTAACCGAGGAGTGACGTCACTGGTGTTGTGAGTTTCGTGGCGCAGTGCGCATGCGCAAAACATTCGCGTCCTTCTCTCGTTGCGAGACGCAAACGGGTGCCGTTTGACCACATGTTATCAACCGTGTAAACTTCGAAGAAGTTGTGAAAATATCTGCCGTCAAAACCCAGTTTCATGGAAGAATCTGGTGAGTATCCTTCCCGCCGTAGATTTCCCGCGATTCGCGCGCGTTTGTGTCTAGAAAGCTCTGAGGTAAACGAGCGGCGTCGGTTTGTTAGCCGTTTAGCTAGCCTAGCATGCGAAGAGAGCAGGCCAAAACCAGACCGTGTCCACAGTTTAATAACACGTTGTGCTGGTTATGAAACTAATTAACTTTTAAAATCCCACCGAACGTGTTTTGATCGTTTAATACTCGCATGCGTTCGCTAACTAACTTCGACGAGTCATCGTGTGTCGTTTAAACAGGAAACGCGATTTAACGTTAACCGTAAACAAGTCCTTCGTTATTTCTCCCTTCACGCGTTTGTACGGAGTTTGCAGATTTGTTCAAACTGACCGAAATTGTCGAAAACACATGAGTATCTTTAGCAGCGCAAAGCTTAAAACGTATGCAAATTAGGCGTAATGATATGCATTTGAATAATTCACAACTAAAGTTAGCATTTTATAGCCAGGTCTATATCATAGCCTTTTGTTTATGATTAAATAGGCCTTAAATTGAGATCTTAAATTCATAAAGTCGTGATATTAAATGTTGCACGAGTTAAAAATTAACCTCTTTCTCAGTATTTGCCTTGTTTTATAGTACAAATGTTGTAAAGCATATTAAAATCAAGATACATAAACGTTACTGGAGATGCTAAATGAACACAAGAAGTCTTGTTTTCTGAGAAATTAAATAGTTTTTGGTTAATGCACATTATATGTGCCTACATTGTTACATTCACTTTATTTATTTGTTGAATCCAAATACAGAAATATGTACCGTATACCGCAAATCAGCCCAAAAATACCGAAATATAAATTTTTGCTCATATTGCCCAGCCCTACTTTGAAGAAACGTGCGTTTGGTAATATTTAGCTCGATGTGGCCTCAGGAGAGAAGACAAACGCTTTTTTTCCTAAATGAATTTATGCCTATATTATGAATACAATTCTAATTTTTGTAATATTTCAGCCAATTTGACAGCCCTATTTCCATCCCTCATATCTGCACATATCTGATGCCACACCTACTTAAAAATGCGCATAAATTAGGGTGAAAGAAACATAGCTACTGTGCTCTAGACATTTACAATTAACCCGTTTAAACACTAATTTCTCCCAAACATGAAAATATCCAAACGATGTGTCATTAGTAACCCATTGAAATAACCAATAATTATATCAATAATAATCATTGCAATATACAACTTGTATTTATATTGTATTCCTATATTCACTGTTATCCCACCGGTCACTATTGTGACCGTCAAGATGTTTGTGAATGCATATTAATACTAGACACCCTAAAGATAATGTGCACCAAAAATATTTGCCATATCTTTATATTAACATAATTTACTAGCCTATTGTTTTGAAGCTTTAATGGGGTCAAGGTGCAAACAGGAATTAAACAGCTCTGGTCATGTGACAATCTGCACTAATCATATGAAACTGCACATATTTAATTAAGACCCTTAATTAGTTGCATATTTGCAGGAAGTGCACTAAAACGCCAGTCAGTACGGTTTATAAATGTAAAATATATTTTACAGTCGTTATTGTGAGCAATTTCACCTTCATAAAGCCAGCAGAAACCCTGTAAATAGTTTCAGTATTCATTGATTTTACATCGCCAGCTTAACTAATGAGATGATCAGACTTACATGTGTGTTTGTTTCAGGTGAGCCCATGACCGGGATGTTGGACACGAATGCCCCTGATAACGGGGACGCTCCTGATATGGAGGGCACCGGGGCCGATTACGGCACAGACCCGACCTCGACCGACTGGACACCGGCTCCTCCTCAGGCGGAAAGCAACGAGTACGAGCAGATCCAGCAGCCGTCTGCGTTAGAACAATACCAGCTGTACTCCGTGGAGCACCTGAAATCTGCAGCGGAGAACATCGACCTCACAGCCAGTCCTTCAGACCCCGGTGCGGAGAGCCTCGGGCAGCAGACGGAGCCGAACGGACAGCAGGACGAGGCCAAGCCGGCCGAAGCGGGCGACTCGGAGAGCCCTTCCAATATGGAGCTGGAAGACGCTCCTAAAGAACCAGCAGAAGAAGCGGTGGAACCAGACGCAGATGCAGACGCATCTGCCGCACAAGAGCCTGGGCTTCCGGCAGATTACGAGCGGCTCTTTAAAGTGGTGGAGGATAATCCTGAAGACTTCAACGGCTGGGTCTACCTTCTGCAGTATGTTGAACAGGAGGTGAGTGTTTTTAATGCTAAAGCATTGCAGACATCATCATTAGCTAGAACTCACTTAAGGAGTTTAGTATATGCTAATTTTGCCAGAATTGTTTTTCGAATTATCAGATGTGACCCTGGAGCACAAAACCAGTCATAAGTGTACATTTTGTATATACGTCATCTGAAAGCTGAATAAATAATATTTCCATTGATGTATGGTTTGGACAATATTAGAAAATCTGGTGCAAAAAAATCGAAACATTGAGAAAATAACATTTAATGAATTCTTAGCAATGCATATTACTAATCAAAAATTATATTTACGGTAGGAAATATACAAAATATCTAAATGGAACATGATCGTAATATCCTAAACATTTTTGGCATAATAGAAAAATTGATAATTTTGACCCAAACAATGCATTTTTGGTTATTGCTACAAATATACTCTAGACTGGTTTTGTGCTCCATTGTGCATGTGATAATGTAAAAATCTTGTTTACTGGGATTTATTGTATTTTAATTTTTTGCCATAAAAATAGCCTAAGATGCTGACATGGCATTGAATAAAAATAAACAACTATTAATCATTAGCTATGTTTCCATGCAAAGTTATAAATTAATCTTGCGCTCAAAATTGGAATATGGCATAAAACATTTGCAAATAAAGCACCGTTTCCATCCAACAAGTCAAAGAGAACAAAATCGTCACTTCTTGATTAACTTGTGCTAAATATCACGCAGAAAAAAGGCTAGTAGAAGGCGCAGACAAAACAGTCATGTTATTTTATTTTCAGAGTCTGCTGTTTAGGAGCGCTTCGTCAAAGCGTTATAATTAATGAAGCGCTTTGACGAGACTTTGCTCAATCATTTCAGATGCTGTGAAATGAGATCGGTCCATTGGCTGGTCCAGTTTTTTACTGTCCCATGATCGCAAAGTCACGTCTTTATTTGATGCACATGAAGGAATTTATTCGTTAAAGTTAATATGCATGTTTTTTTACATGATAAGCAATTTATCCTACTTAGTTGAGCGCATTTAATGCGCATTTTTGAATTTATGCACATCTTGGCGTTTTAATCCAGTGTTTTTTTTCCATGCAATATCCCAAAATGCACCTAAAAATAGTTGTATGGAAACATAGCTATTGGCTTATGAGTTTGTCTCTGGTTTCAGAACCACCTGGAGGCTTCAAGGACGGCGTTTGATGCGTTTTTCCTGCACTACCCCTACTGTTACGGCTACTGGAAGAAGTACGCAGATATCGAGAAGAAACACGGCTACGTACACATGGCCGATGAGGTGAGTGAATGACGTCTGGACCAAACTCATGGGAATCATACATTATTCTTATCGTCAAGTCATGAAAATGTGCTGTTAAAAGGGCAAAACCAATGATAATACATTTTTGATAAGTCACCAAAGCAATTTAAAATATGCAAAACTCATGCAAATGATCAATTTTATTGTCGTAATCAGGCGAAACTCACTAGAATTGTTTATTTTTGTTTTTAACGCTAACAAAAATTGAGGTGGGCAGAACTAAAAAGATGATTCTCATGAGCTCAGTTACTGAAACACATCAAAATAAGCAAAACTCACAAGAATCATTGATTTTGTTGTTAAATGTTGCTGAAACGTCGTAACGTAGACTAACCCTGTGAGAATCCTCCATTTCTGTTGTCATAAAGTCTAAAAAATGGCTTTTAATACAATTTCTAGTTTATTTTCTGTGATTTTGGAGTGAGCATGTGCCGTGTTTTAATGAGATCCACGCTTTAAAGTTTTCTTCTCGGCGTGTTGTTTAAAAGCATCACACAAATGAATGTATTTGAGTTTGTTTTTGCCCTCACGCAGGTTTACCGTCGAGGTCTGCAGGCTATTCCGCTCAGCGTCGACCTGTGGCTGCATTATATCACTTTCCTGCGAGAAAACCAAGACACCAGTGACGGTGAAGCTGAAAACCGCATCAGAGCGTGAGTGAAAGCTCAAAAATACCTCGCTTTTAGTCGAAACACTACTCTGTTGCATGCTCTACAGGCTTGTGCATTCAGGTTACAATTGATGAATACTGTGCATTTATGATAATAGGTTGCTTATGACCAACAGTTGATGATTTATGACATTGTTAATAGGGTTGTAAAGGGGTGAGACATTTACGGTAAATTCCCGGAAAGTTTCCAAAAATCCCTGAAAGTTAATCCCGGGAAGTTTCCTAAAAACCTGGAAAGTTAATCCCGGGAAGTTTCCTAAAAACCTGGAAAGTTAATCCCGGGAAGTTTCCTAAAATCCTGGAAAGTTAGTCTCGGGAAGTTTCCTAAAAACCTGGAAAGTTAATCCGGGGAAGTTTCCTAAAAACCGGGAAAGTTAATCCCGGGAAGTTTCCTAAAATCCCGGAAAGTTAATCCCGGGAAGTTTCCTAAAATCCCGGAAAGTTAATCCCGGGAAGTTTCCTAAAAACCTGGAAAGTTAATCCCGGGAAGTTTCCTAAAAACCTGGAAAGTTAATCCCGGGAAGTTTCCTAAAATCCCGGAAAGTTAATCCCGGGAAGTTTCCTAAAAACCCGGAAAGTTAATCCGGGAAGTTTCCTAAAATCCCGGAAAGTTAATCCCGGGAAGTTTCCTAAAATCCCGGAAAGTTAGTCTCGGGAAGTTTCCAAAAATCATATTTTATTCATGTTATGCAGACATAGGGACTTAAAAACTGTTTTTAAATAGACATGAATAGGCAAAAACAGTGAGTTTTTTTTTGTTTTTATAACAAATCAATAAAAAACATATACCAAACTTCATATAAAGATTATTCACAACAACGTTATGAAAGATATATATAAAAAAACAAATCTGCAAAATGTGTGTAAAATGGCCCTAAACGAGTTTTTCCATTATATGCAATGTATCTATAAACTGTATCTAATTTGCATATTAATGTGTTTTTGTGGCAACATAGAATGAACAAATAAGTGTAATAATCCCAAAATGCATAATAAACATGCTTTTAGTCCCGGTGTGCTCTACAGCGGACGTGTATGAAATCAACGCCCTGTTTCATAAGTCATATTTTGATTTGAAACCCATAACATTTTCCTGAGATGTTGATTTATGACACAATTAGAAATGTGTCAGATTTAAACAATTACAAAAATATGATCATATTTCCATAAGGGTGCTACACTTGATGTAGCCATGTTTGAAGAGCAAGAGAGGGAGCGGTGATGGTGAAACATCCCATAATATCTGAAAAGCCCTGAATGTGCTCCGTACAGTCTCGGAGAAATCCCTAAAACATAATAACGTCCTCTACAGCAGTCATAGCTGCTAGCCAGGAGGGTTTAATTGTACGTGTGCATGTCCTTAGTTATTGAACTGAGATATGCTTGTATTAAATGACTTGTGTTCTTTCAGGTCCTATGAGCACGCCGTGCTGGCCTGCGGGACAGATTTCCGCTCGGACCGTCTGTGGGAGACTTACATCGCGTGGGAGACGGAGCAGGGCAAGCTGGCCAACGTCACGGCCGTCTACGACCGCATCCTCTGCATTCCCACCCAGCTGTACTCGCAGCACTTCCAGAAGTGAGCGTCCCGCCGCCTTCATTCAGTCACTTTAGATTAGGGATGGGCCATGTCTTATCGTTTACTGTATACCAGTACAAATTCTCCCCGCGTCTTGCTGCGATACTAACGATAAAGTCTAGTTGTTGACGCATTTCAGTGCAAATTAAGGAGGATTTTATCGCTAAGCGAGGCGCGCGAGCTGCTTTTACAATCGGGAACTGGTTTGGTCGGGGCTTACAGTGCGACAGAAATCAGTCTGAATAATTCAGATTCAGATTCAACATATAAAGCGGCCGATCGTGTCTTGTAGAAGACTTTAGGACTGAATCTGCTCGCTGTGAAACACTTAAGGTCACATTTATGCAACACTTAATGGGCTTTAAGAGAAATTCTAAGGTTTATGATGTTTCACCTCAAGAAACCCCTTAAGTGACATTTTAGGGATATTTTATGCAGCGCCCTTAAGTGTAAGGGAAACTTAAAAGTGGTTCTAAGGGGAAATTACACTTAAGATGTTTTATGCAACCGGGCCCTGTGTCTGTACGAACCCTGTAAAACCTCATCGCTCTTTCCTTAGGTTCAAAGAGCACGTCCAGAGCAACAACCCCAAGCACTTTCTATCTGAGGAGGAGTTTGTGCAGCTGAGAGTGGAGCTGGCTAACGCTAACAAGCCTAGCGGAGACGACGCGCCGGGCGAAGAGCTCCCGCCGGGGACGGAGGACCTGCCGGATCCCGCTAAGGTAAGCGCGCCGTCTGTGGTCCGCGGGCTTCTTAACATGGCAGGGGTAGGCAAGGGCGTCTGATCCTGGACACGTGTGCAGGTTTGAAGAGGTGTCTTTCCGTTAGCAGCCAATGAAAACCTGAGGGTCCAGGTTGGCATCCAATCAGGGACTTGGGCTAAAAGTGGGACGGGCTCGTGACGAAATGCCACCGTCCCAGCACCGGCCAGAGATGATTCACTGGGTGTGCAAACCGTACTGTTTCTGTCAAACTCATGGTGACGTAGACCTTTTGCGTAGCTGGACATCAGACGAGATAAAGTGTCTGCGCCTTCGATGCGACGCTCAGGACGCTGTGTTTTGTCCTTCAGAGAGTGACGGAGATCGAGAACATGAGGCACAAGGTGACCGAGACCCGTCAGGAGGTGTTTAACCACAACGAGCATGAAGTCAGCAAGCGCTGGGCCTTCGAGGAAGGGGTGAGTGTCTAATTAAGACCATCGTTAGTGTTCTAAGTGATTGGATTAGCCTTTAATCTGCTGATTCCTTCAGGGCTCCTTAAAAAGTCTGTTTAATCAAATTTAAGGTGATAAAATAGCATAACAAAAGTCGTCATTATCATTTTAAGAGGTCTTAAATTTGGGGACGGGGAAAAACAGGAATTGCAATACAGTCTAAGTAGGGAAAAAAATACTATGGAAGTCAATGGGTACCGGCAGATATTTGATTACCAACATTCCTCAAAATATCTCTATTTATATTCAACAGAAGAAAGAAACTCATGCGTGGAATAACTTAAGTTTTTTTTTAATGGCAGAACTATCCCTTTAGGTATCAAATTTAAGGTAATTAAAATGTCCTAATATCTTGAATGGTACAACAAAAGCCTTGATTATAATTTTCAGGGGTTTTAAAGTTTGAGCCAGAAAACGGGAATCATGATGTGGCTTAATGTGATTATTAAATTAACTTAAATGTGTTCTACAGACTTGCCGTTTCAGAACAGTTCACAATCAATACAAATGGTGCATTCATGCCAATAGATTGCTTATGATTGATGCAGTGTTTCCCACAGGAGTAAGTCAGACTCCTCACGAAGTTAAATTAATCAATGTGGTGCTCTTTGAGGTTTGGAAACTAAGAGTTCAGTGTGCAAACTTAAAGAAAGCTGGGTAATTGGCTTGAGGTTTAAATGAGGACTCGATCCTTGTTTTAGTTGTGATGTAGTGTCTAAATTACACTCACACCGGAGTAGCCAAACAGATTAGAATATAATAATAATAATTAGAGCTGCAACAACTAAATCGATTATTATTGATGATTAAAAATCATCATCAACGATTCTCATTATCGATTAGTCTGCCCACAGTGCACGTCCAACTTCAGCCGGTTGCTCAAATTACACTGAATAACGGAGAAAATGCATCTAAAAATAGTGGAGGACACAGAACGAGATGCCGCGGGAGAAGTACGTGATCCAAGCTGCCCAAAACATAATTATTTATTTTAATGCATTAGTGTAAAGGCTTGCCCTGTCAGGCGCTGTGACACATGCGTGTGCGTCCTCAGCACAAAAAACGGTCAGTTTACGCTCATATCCTTATCTATAAATGTCACAGATTCACCCGAACTTTCCATGTTTGCATAAAGGTCCGTCCTGACAGCCGGTGTTACGTTTAAAATAAAGAATAAGCGCCGGCGCGTGCACTCGCTTCAGACAGGAGACAATTAAAAGGCTGTTCAGTGCAAAAATATCCATCGTGTTGAAATTTCTGTTGTTGAAAGCTAAATTAAGGCTTAAAAGTCAACATGCAGTGTGTAGGGGGGGGCGATATGACCAATATATTATATCACAATATGACACATTTTATATCACGATAACATTATATATCACGATATAGTGATTTTTTTCTTTTAAAGAGGTTCTTACTATATTAAAATCTGTAATACCATAGAATGTTCATAATCCTTGTCACCAATATCAAACTAATACAAGCCTAAAGAGAGAAACTCAACCTCACTGAAGATAATAAACAGTCCGTGATGAAATAAGGATAAGAAACTAATTGCAAACAATTGAACAAAAACTACAATAAATAAGAAACACTACATTGTGTTAATTAATTAGTCTTCACTGTGTTAATTATATCTATCTATGATATAATTAACACGTGTATTATGTATAGATTCTATACATATCATAAATATATCATTATTATTGTTATTTTTTATTTATTCTCATTAAAGTTACAAAAGTGATTTAATCGAGCAGTGAGAGATGTTCTAGCAGTGTGCTGTGATTAACATGAACGAATATTGGAACGCTTCCCCTTTAAGAGTGAAGTCCGGATCCAATATAGCTCAGTTACTGTTACATATGTGTTTCTCTTTCTGCCGTTTACTCTCTCTTAAGACCTAAATCACTGTGTTAACGAGGATACTTGCAAAGACGGTGATTCTGACGCATATAAGTGTGTTTATGTAATTGTTCAAAGAGAAAAAGCATGCTCCTCTCACACAGAAAGAGATGCGCACGCATATAGCTCTGTTGTTTGAGTTTCAACGGCTTAAAATCGGTCGTTTTAAAACTGTAGTGCTTAGAAATGCGTGACCATGCTACAGATGTATCCCTCATTTAGTAACGAGCTCCTCGTTTCGTCCTGGCTGGTCGTTCTTGTCGTCACGTCTCGTGGTGGGCGGCGTGTAAAGATCGCAGTCACTCATGATGAAAAGGTTTTACCGGAAACAATGTATTTTGCGACACCACGAAATAAACGATAGAACATAATATGAAACAATAGACTTTTTATTTCGTCAATCCGATACATATCGTCATATCGCCCAGCCCTAGCAGTGCAAGTATTTTATGATTTTATGAGACTAGGAACTGTTAAGGGATAACAGCATGTAATTCTGAATATAAATATCAGACGCTTCATAGCCGCCTTATTACAGGATAAATACATGACACGTGACTGATCAAAGTCAACACGTGTTCCTGCAGAACATCACTCCTACCTGTCGATTAACACGGAGTCTTTATTATCTTATTATTTTAATATTCGAGATTTAAACTATATTCACTATTACAGTGCTTAACACATTTATGTAAGGTTTGTGCCGCTCTAAACGAACAGCATTGGTGATTACCAAAGTCATGTTTTAGCTTTCTGTATTGGTTAGTCCTCCAATAAGCTCTTTAGTAACAATAGTAGGCTATTTCTAATGCTATAATATAATTATTGCTGTTATCTATGAAAGAAAGGCAGAGCACTTCATAGTAACCCAATTACAGTCAAAAAGTACTTAATGCAGCAAGAATGAAGCTGTTGCAAGACACGAGGACATTTTGTGTTTTAGTGGGAATTAATACTATTTGGTTGATTCCTAAAATATTAGTTTTCTCTTTATTATTATGATAGGTGGTCTAATAAATGAAGTACTGTATGTGCATCATTCAGTTGGCACGTTTATTTGATAGACATTGGACAGAATGTGGAGTAGTGTGTTTTTGTCAATAACATATTTATTTATTTTTTAAATCGGATTAATCGAAAATAACCGGCCAACTAATCGATTCTGAAAATAATCGTTAGTTGCAGCCCTATCTCTATATCTCAGGATCGGATGGACCCAATACTTTTTCTTTAAGAAGCGAGAGCACAACAAAATCATCCTCGGTGCTTGAAGCACGCCGTGCTGGCCTGCGGGACAGATTTCCGCTCGGACCGTCTGTGGGAGACTTACATCGCGTGGGAGACGGAGCAGGGCAAGCTGGCCAACGTCACGGCCGTCTACGACCGCATCCTCTGCATTCCCACCCAGCTGTACTCGCAGCACTTCCAGAAGTGAGCGTCCCGCCGCCTTCATTCAGTCACTTTAGATTAGGGATGGGCCATGTCTTATCGTTTACTGTATACCAGTACAAATTCTCCCCGCGTCTTGCTGCGATACTAACGATAAAGTCTAGTTGTTGACGCATTTCAGTGCAAATTGAGGAGGATTTTATCGCTAAGCGAGGCACGCAAGCTGCTTTTACAATCGGTAAAACCTCATCGCTCTTTCTTTAGGTTCAAAGAGCACGTCCAGAGCAACAACCCCAAGCACTTTCTATCCGAGGAGGAGTTTGTGCAGCTGAGAGTGGAGCTGGCTGACGCTAACAAGCCTAGCGGAGACGACGCGCCGGGCGAAGAGCTCCCGCCGGGGACGGAGGACCTGCCGGATCCCGCTAAGGTAAGCGCGCCGTCTGTGGTCCGCGGGCTTCTTAACATGGCAGGGGTAGGCAAGGGCGTCTGATCCTGGACACGTGTGCAGGTTTGAAGAGGTGTCTTTCCGTTAGCAGCCAATGAAAACCTGAGGGTCCAGGTTGGCATCCAATCAGGGACTTGGGCTAAAAGTGGGACGGGCTCGTGACGAAATGCCACCGTCCCAGCACCGGCCAGAGATGATTCACTGGGTGTGCAAACCGTACTGTTTCTGTCAAACTCATGGTGACGTAGACCTTTTGCGTAGCTGGACATCAGACGAGATAAAGTGTCTGCGCCTTCGATGCGACGCTCAGGACGCTGTGTTTTGTCCTTCAGAGAGTGACGGAGATCGAGAACATGAGGCACAAGGTGACCGAGACCCGTCAGGAGGTGTTTAACCACAACGAGCATGAAGTCAGCAAGCGCTGGGCCTTCGAGGAAGGGGTGAGTGTCTAATTAAGACCATCGTTAGTGTTCTAAGTGATTGGATTAGCCTTACTTTAATCTGCTGATTCCTTCAGGGCTCCTTAAAAAGTCTGTTTAATCAAATTTAAGGTGATAAAATAGCATAACAAAAGTCGTCATTATCATTTTAAGAGGTCTTAAATTTGGGGACGGGGAAAAACAGGAATTGCAATACAGTCTAAGTAGGGAAAAAATACTATGGAAGTCAATGGGTACCGGCAGATATTTGATTACCAACATTCCTCAAAATATCTCTATTTATATTCAACAGAAGAAAGAAACTCATGCGTGGAATAACTTAAGTTTATTTTTTTTAATGGCAGAACTGTCCCTTTAGGTATCAAATTTAAGGTAATTAAAATGTCCTAATATCTTGAATGGTACAACAAAAGCCTTGATTATCATTTTTAGGGGTTTTAAAGTTTGAGCCAGAAAACGGGAATCATGATGTGGCTTAATGTGATTATTAAATTAACTTAAATGTGTTCTACAGACTTGCCGTTTCAGAACAGTTCACAATCAATACAAATGGTGCATTCATGCCAATAGATTGCTTATGGTTGATGCAGTGTTTCCCACAGGAGTAAGTCAGACTCCTCACGAAGTTAAATGAATCTGTGTGGTGCTCTTTGAGGTTTGGAAACTAAGAGTTCAGTGTGCAAACTTAAAGAAAGCTGGGTAATTGACTTGAGGTTTAAATGAGGACTCGATCCTTGTTTTAGTTGTGATGTAGTGTCTACACACCGGAGTAGCCAAACAGATTAGAATATAATGATAATAATAATAATAATAATTAGAGCTGCAACAACTAAATCGATTATTATTGATGATAAAAATCATCGACTACGATTCTCATTATCGATTAGTCTGTCCACAGTGCACGTCCAACTTCAGCCGGTTGCTCAAATTACACTGAATAACGGAGAAAATGCATCTAAAAATAGTGGCTGACACAGAACGAGATGCCGCGGGAGAAGTACGTGATCCAAGCTGCCCAAAACATAATTATTTATTTTAATGCATTAGTGTAAAGGCTTGCCCTGTCAGGCGCTGTGACACACGCGTGTGCGTCCTCAGCACAAAAAACGGCCAGTTTATGCTCATATCCTTATCTATAAATGTCACAGATTCACCCGAACTTTCCATGTTTGCATAAAGGTCCGTCCTGACAGCCGGTGTTAAGTTTAAAATACCGAATCAGACAGATGCAACACAGAGAGGGAGACGATCAGAAGACTATTCAGCGCAAAAATATCCATTGTGCTGAACTATCTGTTGTTGAAAGTTCATTTAAGGCTTAAAAGTCAACATGCCGAGCGAGTATTTTCATGAGAGTAGGATAACAGCGTGTAATTCTGAATATAAATATCAGACGCTTCATAGCCGCCTTATTACAGGATAAATACATGACACGTGACTGATCAAAGTCAACACGTGTTCCTGCAGAACATCACTTCTACCTGTCGATTAACACGGAGTCTTTATTATCTTATTATTTTAATATTTGAGATTTAAACTATATTCACTATTACATTTATGCAAGGTTTGTGCCGCTCTAAACTAACAGCATTGGTGATTACCAAAGTCATGTTTTAGCTTTCTGTATTGGTTAGTCCTCCAATAAGCTCTTTAGTAACAATAGTAGGCTATTTCTAATGCTTTAATATAATTATTGCTGTTATCTATGAAAGAAAGGCAGAGCACTTCATAGTAACCCAATTACAGTCAAAAAGTACTTAATTGCAGCAAGAATGAAGCTGTTGCAAGACACAGGAGGACATCTTGTGTTTTAGTGGGAATTAATTCTATTTGGTTGATTCCTAAAATATGAGTTTTCTCTTTATTATTATGATAGGTGGTCTAATAAATGAAGTACTGTATGTGCATCATTCAGTTGGCACGTTTGTTTGATAGACATTGGACATAATGTGGAGTAGTGTGTTTTTGTCAATAACATATTTATTTATTTTTAAATCGGATTAATCGAAAATAACCGGCCAACTAATCGATTCTGAAAATAATCGTTAGTTGCAGCCCTATCTCTATATCTCAGGATCGGATGGACCCAATACTTTTTCTTTAAGAAGCGAGAGCACAACAAAATCATCCTCGGTGCTTGAAGACTCAATTTAATAGGCTACTGTTTTGAGAATATTTTCGCAACTGATTAATTAATACGCATCGGACAAGGTTTCTGCGCGTGACGAATTTTTAGGGTTACGAATACAAAAAACCGCTTGCGATAATTTCAGACCCCTTTAATCTGACGTCAACGACCCGACAAATATGCATCCATACATGGTTATTATAATTACTAAAGCTCAATCATACGATGCTCAAAATATCATAATATTTTATAATGATCGACTGACTGATGCTAAGTGAGATTTAAAAAAACTGTGCTTTTTTACAAACATAAGCTTTATATTTATTTATTGCCAATGTGTTCATAGAGGGTTGATAATATTTGCTATCAGTCTCATATTGTCCCACAGAAACATTAAAATAGTGTATATTAGTATACAATTTCATTAATTTAACATATGCATCCATTTTATTTGACACATTTGAATAAGACATGACGTCAACGACCCGAAGACCTTTAAACATTCTCCGAAACAACAAATAATAGTACAGCAAAATACATACGTTTTTAGATGCTTTAATAAAACGTAAACTGTGCATATTGTGGCTTTAAGGAAACAATGTAACGTTTATTGTCACCATGTTAACGAACGCCGCCGATTCCCCCCCGCAGATAAAGCGTCCGTACTTCCACGTCAAAGCCTTGGAGAAGACCCAGCTGAACAACTGGAGGGAGTACCTGGACTTCGAGCTGGAGAACGGGACTCCGGAGCGCGTGGTGGTTCTGTTCGAGCGCTGCCTGATCGCCTGCGCGCTCTACGAGGAGTTCTGGATCAAGGTATGTAGCCGCTGCCGCCGCTCGCGCCGCACCCCTCTCTCACCCCTCTGCTTCCCCATCAACGATATCATCACTCCACAGTGCTGCACTCTTTGCGTGTAACGTTGATATTTGACTGTATCTGTTATATTAGGGGATGGCCTGCTTGCCACACAAGATTTGACCCCCGCAGCATTTGCCAACTACGTTGCACCTCTCCGTCTCCTTCTACCTTACAGAAACTTATCTTATTGGTTCCATGAAGGTGTGCTGATGGGTTTAAAACAGAAATTCTCAAAACCATCTTGTCAATGGAAATTCAGCGGTGCGGGGATGTGAAACGAAAGCTCAATTTTTATGTGCTCTCTTCCCATCTTCTCCTTCTGTTATCTCTCTCTCTCTGTCGCTCTCTTGTCCCGTGAAGTACGCCAAGTATCTGGAGGGCTACAGCGTCGAAGGCGTCCGGCACATCTTCAAGAAGGCCTGCACCATCCACCTGCCCAAGAAACCCACCGTGCACCTGCTCTGGGCCGCGTTCGAGGAGCAGCAAGGTAACATACTGCGCTTTACAGAATATAAGTCGCGTTTGTAGTAGTGATCGACCGATATTGATTTTTTTATAACCGATACCGATTATTTGCATGTTTATGTAACCGATAAACCGCAGAGCCGATATTTATTTACTGTTATAAAGTACATATATAACAGATTGAAGTCCATTCTTCACTTTCAGTCATCTTAACAACAACACAAACTGTTGAAAATTAACATTCAAGATATAAATTCTGAATTATGAGATATAAATTTACAATTCTGAAGTCAGATTTTTGATGTAAACTTGCAATTGTGAGGAAAAAGTCTTAATGAAACAATTACAAGTTAACTCCAATTAAAATAATCAGAATTTTGAGATATAAACTTTAGAATTACCATAAAAAAAAACATATTGTGCGATATAAATTCAGAATTAAAGAAGAAAGTAAAAGTTACAAGATATAAACTCAGAATCTTAAGAAAAAAGAAACAATCGTCAAAATTCTAAAAATACAAAAGTCAGAATTCTGAGACATAAACGTAGAATTACCAGAAAAAACATTACAAGATATAAACTCGGAATTGTGAGAGAGAAAAAAATCTATAATTCGAGACAGAAATTCAGAGTTGAGGAAAAAGTAAAAATGGCAAGATATTAAGAAAATTAAAAATTGTGATAACTCAAAATTCGACATATCTTATTCAGGTCAGTCCTAAATAAACAATAACATGCATTTTGCACGATCCCTCGTATTTTGGTAACATTTAGCAGATTCTGAAAGGGGGTGTAAACTTTTGACCTCAACCGTATAAAGAGCCGTATGATAACACAGTCCATTAGTGTTGAGATCTACTGTAAAGCACATCGTGTCAGTGCATGTGTATACTTGTGTTTTTCTGACGTCTGGACGTCCCTACAGGCAGCGCTGACGAGGCGCGGCGGATCCTGAAGACGATGGAGGAGAACGTTCCCGGGCTGGCCATGGTGCGGCTGAGGAGGGTGAGTCTGGAGCGCCGGCACGGGAACATGGAAGAAGCCGAGGTCCTGCTGAGAGACGGCATCACCAACGGGACCAACAGCAGCGAGGCGTCCTTCTACGCCGTCAAACTGGCCCGACAGCTGGTCAAAGTGCAGAAGAGCATCGGAAAGGCCAAGAAAGTGCTGCTGGAGGCCGTCGAAAAGGATGAGGTACAACTTTCACTGAGTGAACATTAAAGTTACAGAGATTCAGTTTCAATAATTATAATTAAAAAAATATATTTTTGAAATATATTTTATCGAAAAATTTTTTTTTTTACATCTATCATTAATATATAATTTCAGATTTATGTGACCCTGGAGCACAAAAGCACGGCTATATTTGTAGCAATAGCCAACAATACATTGTATTGGCTCAAAATTATACATTTTTATTTTATACCAAAAATCATTAGATATTAAGATCATGTTCCATGAAGATATTCCTACCGTAAATATATCAAAACTTAATTATTGATTAGTAATATGCATTGCTAAGAACTTCATTTGAACAACTTTAAATGTGATTTTTTTTTTTTTTTTGCACCCTCAGATTCCAGATTTTCAGATATTGTCAGATCATAACAAACCATACATCAATGGAAAGATTATTTATTATTTTTGCTGGAAATTGTTCTGTTTGAGCAAACTCAGTATTTCAGTCCAATTCTAGAAAAATATATTATCTAGAAAAACATCATGCCACAAGAATAATTAAAATATTTATAAATATTACTTATTTAAAATTGTTTCAAGTTTTTCCACAAGTAATACAAGTATGGAAAACAGTAAACAAGTTTCACCCAAATTTAATTTGTCCTTTAATAAATTTTTTTTACTATTAAAATGATAACGTGGAAGAAATATTGTGATTTTATTTATTAGAAAATAGCCGTATACTTCAAGTGAATAATTTGGGTCAAGGGGGTTCGGCTGACAAAAAGCTTGAAAACCCATTTTATATATAATAATATTATTATTATTATAATTTCTTTGTGCAAAGCATAAAAAATTCACAGTAAGGACCAATAAATTATCCGTCATCAAATAAATAAACAAGTTATTATAAAATAAATAAACAAATAAAATAAATAATAATTAAGAAAACTTAAATGCAATAAAATAGAGACACTGAAAGTGTTGTATTAAGACGTTCTTTTATCCAAACCAAGTCTAACAATAATCTTTTGGACTTCGAGGTCCCCAGATAATCGTGAAAACGGTTCCAGATCCTAAATAAAAAGGGTTGTCCTTCAGGGCGGCAGAAAAGGTCTCAAATGCAATAAAGCTCTTAAATTACAACTTATGTATATTTTTTAAATCGCACCATGGACTTATATCGTGAGGTTTTGATATCGTTGCGTTCCTATTTTTACGTGACGTGAAGAGTTAAACTGCTTCTCAGAACTGATTTGTTGGGGGTCACTTCATGCCTCGGGCTTGTTTAAATGCATGTTCTGCCTGCAGACGAACCCGAAGCTGTACCTGAACCTGCTGGAGCTGGAGTACAGCGGCGACGTGCAGCAGAACGAGGCCGAGATCATCGCCTGCTTCGACCGAGCGCTAAACAGCTCGATGCCGCTGGAGCAGCGCGTCACCTTCTCGCAGCGCAAGCTCGAGTTCCTGGAGGACTTCGGCAGCGACATCAACGTGTGAGTTAGTCGTAGCGCTCGCAGCCGTTAGCTAGGGCCGGGCCATATCGCAAGAAATTCACATCGTGGTGGTTTTTCTTGATTTTTAACTAGTCGACTTGAAATAACTTGTTCTTTATTAACCCCCTAGTTTAAGAAAATTATATTCCAAGTGCAGCACACATTAATCATAAATCACTTGTTAAAGATATTTGCAAAAAAGATGCATGAACTACATCTTGTATATGTTCAGAAATAATGCTTAAAAATCAAAGAAATTCAAAACGCCTGAAGGTATAACGACAGTAGGCTATTATTAACTATAAATGTTCTGTAAAAACAATAAACGGCAGCTTTCATATCAGACACAGTAGTTCATTACAGGGTTTTTAATTAGCTCGTGCTGCTTTTCCATTGTTTTCTATGTAAACCCAGACGTGTTTGACTCGTGCACTCGCGTCTCATCAACTAAACGCTATTCTAAGTGAATGCACCTAGTGGTGTGCGATATCGGCCTAAAATAGCATCTCTATTTTCTGGGATTTTATCGATGACGAGTGTGTTATTGAACTGTTGTATAAAATAAAATCCCTTTTATAGTTTTGGATAAAAACGTGGCTCCTCGTGTGGAATTGATTAGCTGTGTGCGGGAGAGATATCCTCAGGAAAGTGTTTTGAGATGCATCTGTGGATCTCTTCTCTTCGCTCAGGCTGCTGGCGGCGTATGAACTGCATCAGAGACTCGTATCGGAGCAGGAGTCGCTGAAGAGGAAAGCAGAGAACGGGTGAGTGGCCCTGATTCACGGATTATTTCACCCCTGCTTTTAGGAACAGGGCCCGGTTGCAGAAAACACCTTCAGTGTAATTCCCCCTTGCACTACAAAACATCACTTAAGTGTTTCTTGAGATGAAACCCTTATAACTTCTCTTAAGTATCCCTTAAAGTCCATAAGTGTTGCATAACGTCTCTTAAACGTCATTTTCATAAGTATAACATAAATTATGATAAATGTGACCTGTTTCACAGCGAGCAGATTCAATCCTAAAGTCTTCTACGAGTCCCGAGCGGCCGCTTTATATGTTAAACAGATTTTAATTTAGCCATTTAATCATGTTGATTGAATTACATGCAGCACATAATAGCTCAAACGTGAGATCACATGTTCTGTATTTTCCTACATATTACCTGGAAATGACTTGAGAAACACACATGACCATATATTGTCTCAATCGTGTGTTTATTGTGATCGCATCATAAGACGAGTCCGGATTGGACGTTCAGCGCGAGTATGAATTAAACACACACTGCATACGAGTGTTAACGCTTCATAATGTTCACATCGCCTCGTTTTGGACACGAATAAAACATCTATTTTATGTCTGTTGCATTTAAATATAGATTAACCTCTACATGGACAGGAACGATGAGAGATTATGATTTATTGTCCAAAGATTAATTAAAGTCTTAGAAATGATACGAGGGAGAATAACTGACAGATTTTTCCATTTTTGAGTTAATTAACGTTTCCGTCTCGTATGGTCACCCCCCCCCCATCCATGTTCTGTGAACACTTACACAGCTATTAACGAGTCCATGGCAATGGTTTGAAGCAGGGCTTCTCAAAGTTTCATTCAAAGGTCCGAATCTGAATCATCATCAACGTCAAAAGGTCCGAAATAATTATTACAAAACTTTTTTTTTTATATATATACATGCTTATAACTTCATATAACAATTCAACTTGATATATGCTTAATTATCATATTTATGACGTCATCAGGTCGTAATTGCATTTACGAAAATTAACCATTTTATACAAATAAAACCAAAAACACTTGGTTACTATTTAACCATGATAACCACAAATTAACCATGTGTGCAACACTAACCATAGTTTAACCACGGTATTTGTAGTAAAGCTGGTTATATAAATTGTAATCAATATGGTTACTACACTTTTATTATAATAAAACCATGGTTATTTGAGGTCTGAGTGATACGAGTGCGCTTGAAATACCAAGTGGAGGCGGGTCCGGATTGAATTCCCTCCCGGACCGGATCCGGACTTTGAGAAGCGCTTGTTTAAGGGATTGTATGCAGCACTTAAATCATTCCCTTAGGTAAGGGGAATTACATCTTAAGTCTCACACTTAAGTCTCACACTTAAGTCTCATACTTAAGTCTCATACTTAAGTCTCATACTTAAGTCTCACACTTAAGTCTCATACTTAAGTCTCACACTTAAGTCTCACACTTAAGTCTCATACTTAAGTCTCATACTTAAGTCTCATACTTAAGTCTCACACTAAGCTCACATAAGTCTACAGTACACTTAAGTCTCACTAACTCACTTAAGTCTCATACTTAAGTCTCACACTTAAGTCTCACACTTAAGTCTCACACTTAAGGTGCTTTGTGCAACCGAGCCCTGGTTCTTAAACTCTTAATTCTCCGTTACACAAACTAAGCTCTTAAAAAATAGCAGCAGAACGCCTTAAATTTCATGAACTGCAAAAAATGAATTTCTTCTTCAGTATTTGTCTTGTTCTTCTGCATAAAGATACATTTGATAACTGAAGATATGAAGTCTTGATCAAAATGCATTGAGTTTAATTAAAACACGAACGGGAATAATTTTTCTGACCACATCGCCAGATTTGTTCTTGTTTTAATCGTAAACTCAATTTTAATTTCTTAATGTTCTCATTTTTCTTTAAAAAGGTCTCATGTTATTTAGAAATTGAGCTAAAAAACTGACTAAATCGTGTTAAACATTCTCATATAATCTTAATTATGATTATTGTAACTCTTTAGGAGTCAATTTTAAATCAATAATTTCTCCCGGTATTGTTTTTAATAGTAATGTATTGTGTATATCGTCATCTCTGTCCAGTTTACTGTAAATCTTTTGTACAGTATAAGTCTACTAGTAAATCTCACAGCTAGAAAGAACACATTTTAACTTTTTACTGAATAAATCCTCCTGTAAAACATACTCCAATCGTTTATTTACGACTTCAAAAAATAATGTTTACAGTGTTTATAGTTATGATTGGATGTATTGTCTTTATGTTAGATTAAAAATAGTTCCATTATTGATCAGCGTGATGAAAGCGCTGAGATGCGCATCATTGAATCTGATGTGTTTGGTTTCGTGGTCCGCAGCTCGGAGGAGCCGGACTCAAAGAGAGCGCGGACAGACGACCAATCAGCAGCCTCGGGTCAGATGATGCAGGACATGCAGGCCAATAACGCCGGGTACAACTACAACAACTGGTACCAG
>CM049816.1:952706-957706 GCA_027422435.1 Schizopygopsis pylzovi
TGGCTTTATAATATACAGAAAACAGGAATAAAGTTAATATTTTCTTTATCGGCCAAACCTGAAAAAATGGCACCATCTGGTAAATTAAATTCTAAAGTCTTGCCAACAGAATGAAAGCCTATTAACGAATATTGCATAATTTTCCAATTAAACTGCACTGTGATTAAAATATCAGTTTTAAGGACTTCCGGTATAGCAATGAAGGAGTGAACAGCTAGAGAACTGGGGCTCCCGATCCATCCTTTAAGTTTCAAAATTTATAAGCCATATAAGATCAACAATCACAGTAATAGTTACTTAAGACATTACAGAACTATGAGCAACTCTAAACAAAAGCAAGCTCACTCTTCAGCTCCGCCGACCACGAGATCAACCGCTAGCATTGCGGGTAAATTAGCAGCCATGGCTACCTCATCTAATGCAGAGGAACAATCCGCGACTGAGACTATTGAACCTGTCTCCATGGACCGATTAGTTTCTGAACTAACAAAACAAAGAAATAGTATCAGAGAAGACATTTGTGGTTTGATTCAAGAATTTATTGGTCCTTTGCAAAGTTCGATAGATGCATTACGAGAAACGGTGGATGACTTTCAAGGCCGTTTGGTGTCGATGGAAACCAGAGTCGGGGAAAACTTTGAAAATCTGATAGCGGCAGAAAAAGTTATCAAAAATCTGCAAACCCAAAACTCGTCCTTGCTTGACCGCATCGAAGACCTGGAAAACAGATCCCGCAGATCCAACTTGAGGATTGTTAATATTCCAGAAGGCAGTGAAAAAAATCAAGATCCCGTTAAGTTCGTTTCCGAAATGCTGAAGGAGGTGACGGGAACAGAAGTCTTCGACGAACCACCAATACTGGAGAGAGCTCATCGATCCCCCGGTCAAAAACCGACAGATGGCCGAAAACCACGTCCATTTGTGGTTTGCTTCCACCGGTTCCAAGACAAAGAGAGGCTACTCAGATGGTCACGGAGTCAGGAGATCCAGTACAAGGGGAACGCAGTCAGAATATATCCGGATCTCAGCGTTGCCCTGTCAAAAAAACGCGCCTTATACAACGGCATAAAACAATCACTTTACC
Source organism: Schizopygopsis pylzovi (assembly GCA_027422435.1). Taxonomy (NCBI): domain Eukaryota; kingdom Metazoa; phylum Chordata; class Actinopteri; order Cypriniformes; family Cyprinidae; genus Schizopygopsis; species Schizopygopsis pylzovi. The sequence goes on from CM049816.1 coordinate 953,791, forward strand.
AAAAAGGAATACGATTCCAGCTGCTTTACCCAGCTCGTTTGAGAGTGACGTTTGAAGAACAAACTTTCATATTCAATTCACCTGAGGAGGCGAAACAGTTCTACGACCAACGGGTTAAGGCCTAACGTTACAACCGGAATATCTAAATTCATCTTTGAGTGGAGAACATTACCCGCTATCTACGAGGCTGACTTGTAAAAGATATAGGTATCTTTAAGGCATTCGTTTTATTTCGTTTGATTTAATTCCTGCCTCAAATATTAATGCTCTCCCTTGTCTTATAAATACTAGTTGTTTTGGGAAAGGAAAAAAACAAACTGCAAATGTAATGACTGTTGATTGATACTCCAAGGAGTAAAAAGTATATAGACTTTTGTAAAATGTTATGGATGTAGAAAATGTTCTAGTGGATTGGGATACCCCCGTTGATAGAAACGGTTCTGAGTAATTTGAGGGATTACTGGGGGTACGTGTATGGGGTCCTGCCATTTGTCTCCGTTCTTGAGACAAATATAGGAAGAGGTCAGTTTTACTTGTGCTTGATTGGAGGGGATGGGAGAGAGGGTGGGACGTTGTGGGGGCCTTATTACTATGTTTTTTCTTCCAATTTTTTTTTTTATTTTTTTTATTTTTTTTCATCACTCACTTGTATCTGTGGAAAAATGGTCTTTTATCAATCTATTCTTATAAAAGTATTGACTGATGTGTGACACGTTTAAGAAAGAAGGAGGGTCTTCCATTCGTTTTATTAGCTGGAACGTTAAGGGCATGAATGGACCAAATAAACGAGCACGCATTTTCGCTCATCTCAAAAAAATGAAAACGGATATAGCGTTTCTGCAAGAAACACATTTACAAATAGCAGATCAGGTAAGACTTAGAAAACCATGGGTTGGACAGATTTTCCATTCCCATTTCAACAGTAAAACAAGAGGAGCAACAATTATAATTCACAAGAAAGTTCAGTTTAATGCATCTAAATGTGTTTCTGATCCCCAAGGACGCTTTGTTATCGTGACTGGATATCTGTTTCAAATCCCTGTTGTTCTGGTATGTGTTTATGCCCCAAATTGGGACGACGTTAACTTCATTCATAAAATCATCTCACATCTACCAGATTTAAATACATACAAATTAATTTTTGGCGGAGATTTAAATTGTGTTGCTAACCCGAAATTAGATCGTTCAAATCCAAAACCAATGCCACAATCTAAATTATCTTTAGCTCTCTCAACTTTTATGGCACAAACAGGTTGTTTGGACCCATGGAGATTTTTATTTCCACAAAAAAGAGAATTTTCCTTTTTCTCTCATGTTCATTCTTCTTACTCTAGAATAGATTATTTCTATATTGATAAAACACTTCTTCCTTCATTAGAAAAAACTCAATACTCTGCCATTGTAATATCGGATCATGCCCCATTGCTTTTAGATTTACGATTTACTCTCTGCAGTAGCCAACGCCCAACTTGGAGATTAAATCCAACTCTGTTGGCAGACAAAAAATTTCTTACATATATATCAACAGCAATTGATATTTTTTTGGCTACAAACACATTGGACGAGGTATCACCATCGACTTTATGGGAAACATTTAAAGTAGTCATCAGAGGTGAAATCATATCTTATTCTTCATATACCAACAAACTAAAGAATGCAAAATTGCAACAACTCATTGATTCCATTGCAAAAGTAGATAGAGACGTCTCATTAACGCCTTCAGAAGAGCTGTTCAAGAAGAGAGTGGAACTTAAGGCGCAATATGATCAACTTTCAATTGAAAGGACTCAACAGTACTTGTTATGGACTAAAGGGAATTTTTATGAGCATGGGGAAAAAGCAGGCAGATTACTAGCACATCAGATAAAATGTCAATCAACTTCTAGACTAATCCCACAGATTCGAAACCGATCACAACAACTAACAATGGACCCTAAGGAAATTAATGACGCCTTCAAAGAATATTACACTAATTTGTACTCTTCTGAGTTTCCAGAAGATACCTCAAATATGTTAGTGTTTCTAGATGGTTTAAACATTCCGAAAATTAATTTGGAGCAAAAGGAAAATTTAGAACAGCCTATTAATCTACAAGAGGTCATAGACTCAATAAATTCAATGCAAAGTAGCAAAACCCCTGGTCCGGACGGATATCCTGTAGAATTTTATAAAGCCTTTGCGCACAAAATAGCCCCACTCCTACTGAAAATGTTTACAAATTCTTTAGAAAATGTAAAATTACCACAAACCCTCACAGAGGCTTTTATAACACTTATTTTAAAACCAGGAAAAGACCCATCCATGTGTAGTTCTTATAGACCAATTTCATTGTTAAATGTCGATGTTAAAATACTTGCCAAAATTTTAGCTTTCCGAATAGATTCTCTCATACCAGAAATTATTTCTCCAGATCAGACAGGTTTTGTCAAAGGTCGTTACTCATATACCAATCTGCGAAGGCTCCTGGGGATCCTGTACTCTCCTGCATCCAGGGAGACTCCAGAGGTTGTGGTCTCCCTGGATGCAGAAAAAGCATTTGATAGAGTTGAGTGGGGCTATTTATTTTTAATATTGAAAAGGTTTGGCTTTGGCCCAAAATATGTCAATTGGATTCAATTGCTTTATTCTACCCCGAAAGTCTCTGTTATAACAAACAAAGTACGCTCACAATTTTTCCCAATACTGAGAGGCACAAGACAAGGATGCCCTTTAAGTCCCCTTCTTTTCGCATTAGCGATAGAACCACTTTCTATAATGCTTAAATCTCTACAGTCCATAAAGGGCATTGATAGGATGGGTATAGAACATAGAGTTTCTTTATATGCAGACGACATGTTGCTATATATTTCAAACCCAGTTGAAAATGTCCCAAAAATAGTGCAAAACCTTTCTGCCTTCGGCAATTTCTCGGGATATAAATTAAATTTTTCAAAAAGTTTATGCTTTCCCATTAATCCTCTGGCTCTACAAATTAAAAATTCATCCCTCCCATTTCATATCTCGCAATCCAGCTTCAAATACTTAGGAGTACATATTACTCAAACTTTTTCAGGTCTATATAAAAAAAACTTTTTACCCCTCATAAATAAAACTAAAACTGATCTACAAAGATGGGACACATTATACCTGTCTTTAGCAGGTAGAGTAAACTGTATTAAAATGAATGTCCTACCTAAATATCTATACTTATTCCAGTCCCTCCCAGTTTTTATCCCAAAAGCCTTTTTTCGTACATTAAATAAGCTTATAACATCATTCTTATGGAAAGGGAAGAACCCAAGAATTAATAAAGACCTTTTGGAAAGACAGCGATTTCAAGGAGGTTTAGCTTTACCTAATTTTATGGGATATTACTGGGCAGCAAATCTTCAAAAAGTCAACTGTTGGTACAATTTCCCAGAGACAGACTGGTGTAAGGCAGAAGCAGATACTTGTATTTCTACATCGCTTCCCGCATTAATAACAATGAAACTACCCTTCTCTCCTTATCAGTATACCTCAAACCCAGTCGTAAGTTCAACACTTAAAATATGGTCTCAATTTAGACAAACTTACAGACTTAAGGACTTCTCCTTGTTAAGCCCTCTCAGTAACAACCCTCTATTCCCCGCTGGTAAAATAGACTACACCTATGTACAATGGCAGAGTATTGGATTGAATAAATGCAGTGATTTTTACATTGATAACACTTTTGCTAGTTTTAACGACCTTCTACAGAAATTTCAGCTAGCACAATCTAACCTGTTCCGTTATTTTCAAGTCCGACATTTTGTTCAATCTCAAAGTTCCACCTTTCCTAACCTACCGCTTACCTCACTAATGGATACAATCCTACAGATTCCTGTAACCCCCAAAGGTCAAATTTCTGCATTATACAATATAATTGTGTCTGCAAGCAATACCTCAATTGAAAAAA
>CM049816.1:962706-1037706 GCA_027422435.1 Schizopygopsis pylzovi
TTTCTCGTCCGGTTTTGGATCGACTAGCATCTTCAATGTAAGGCCTGCTAATCAAATCGTTTATTTGTCGCGTTTGAGGTCTTTAATGTGCTTTAATGATACACGAATGCCTGTCTGAAGTGTTCCCGTGTTTTACAGTCGCATCTCGAGCAGAAATCCGTCAGAATGAGGCGTTAAACCGAGTTTATTTACTCCGCGTGCGTCTCTCCGGCGCGCACACGCGTCTCACGCGCTCTCCTCAGAGACTCAGACATCATTTACTCCTTAATTGCTCTATATTTACTCTTATAATCTTCTTTTACTCAGTCAGACAGTTACAGCCACTGTAAGAAAACTCGTCATTTAGCGAAAAGACGAATATTTGCCCACAGAAAACCACAATTATACGCTTCTGAGGAAAATAAACACCCTTAGAACACACACACACACACACACACACACATATATATATATATATATATAACTTATTAAATTGTCGTTATGTTAAAGCAGCGTTTTAGCTCTGAGGGCTTTTGTCATTCTCCGTACTGTAAATGTTACAATTAAGAGATGAAATGGTTACATTCATCATGTTACCGTAATTGTTACATTTAAAATGGTTACAAATAACGTTTAAAAGTGTTCCATGACTTTAATGGTTATGATCGTTTTTAAAAGTATTCAATTTTTTTTTAATTGTTGCATGTAACGTTTAAAACTGTTGTTTAACATTTATTACTTTCTTAAATAGTTGCGTTTAGCATTTAAAATGTTTGCTTTTAACTTTTACAATAATTTTTTTAACGTAAAATGTTGCATTTAACATTTAAAAGTTGTTGCTTTAAACAATTACAAATTGATCCTTTTAACTGTAAAAAAAGCTTTAAGCTTTAAAAAAATTTAACATTTAAAAATGTAGTTTTTAACTTAAAACTGCTCCGTTTAACATTTAAAAAAATTGGTGCTTAGTTTTAACTTAAACAACATTTTTATGTTAAAAACTATTTTTTTTATATCAATTAAAAATGGTTGCTTTTAAAATTTGTAGCTTTTTAACTTTTACAAATTTAGTTTTTAACATTTAAAAAATTGCTGCTTTTTAAGCTGTTTTTAGCTTAAAAAAATATTTAGAAAATTGCTTAGTTTTTATTTTTAATTACTTTTTACCTTTAAAAAAATGTTGTTTAACATTTAGAAATGATTACTTTTATCTTTAGAAATAGTTGATTTGGAACTTTTTAAAATGTAATTTTTAGCTTTAAACAGTTAAGTGAAAATCATTTTTAGCTTACATTTTTTGCATTAAACTTTTTAAAAACTGTTGCTTTTAACTAAAATTTTTTGAAAAAAAATATTTTAAAATGATTGCTTGCGACTTAAAATAGTTTAGCATTTGAATATGTGAGAAATAACTTTTATGTTTTTAATGTTTCTAAATAGTGTTGCGTTGTTTGTGTTTCAGCTCATCATGCAGCTGTTCCTGCACGCTCAGACTCTGCACACGCTCCATGTGTCTGGACACGAGACCGTCCGTGACCTGAAGGTGAGACGCTCCGCTCTCGCAGCCGTGCCGAGTCCGTGAGCCGAGTCTGATCTAGGGATGGGTACCGAAACCCGGTATTTAATTGGTCTCGGGGCTAAATTAGAAAAGACCGGAGTATCGATAAGCTCTGACGTTAACGGTTCTGTTATCGGTACTGGAGAAATTAAGAAAACACACATACATTTATTATTGCTATATATATATACACACATTATCTTGCAAATTCTATCCCGCCAGAGTCACCAGCTGTTTTTATATGCAATAATATTCAAACTCTTGTCTATGATGCATTTTTGCTATTCCCAAATCAGAAGCGCGATCGCTCACGTGGATGAGTTCAGCACGCGCAACATGAAAGCCCTGTTTATGATAGAAGAGAGAACTAACCATTAAAACATGCTTACACTTTAGGCCTGTGGCTGTTATATTAAACTGAGTTTATTTAATGGGTTTTTAGCTTCTAAAGATTATAGCCGTGTTTCTTCTAGCACAACTTCCTTCTCTTCACAGCGGCGCGCATTCGTTCCTCCCTGACCAAAACTCAACATCAGAATCAGATCAATCGTCTGTCGATTGTTGTAAAATGCCGTCTTTACTGTTACTAAATTGCTGGACATGTTTGATAATAAAACGTTGAAAGTACAATCCACACGAGAGACGCTTTTCCTCAGGCTGAAGTGTGTGTGTGTGTGTGTGTGTGTGTGTGTGTGTGTGTGTGTTTGCGTGTGTGTGTGTGTGTTTGCGTGCGTATGTGCGCGTGTGTGTGCGCGTGCGCTCCAAAATAGACAAGCAAAGTACACTCTGAGCTTCGGGCGCGTCCAAACGATCAAATACACACAAAGCATGTAAAAACGGACGGCTTGGAGAGTATTCACTTAAACACAGTTTATATCTTAAAGTGAACGAGAACAGTTGGGAGAAAATTGTGTCAATATTTTGTCTCAGTGACAGATTGGAGCTTCTTCAATGTTAATCAAAGAACAAAATACAAAGACAAAATCACTCACAGCTCTTAATCTGAATAAAGTAATAGCTTTAATAAGCATTAATCTATCAATATATACAGTGAAAACTATGCAGTGTTCATTTATATTTGATCACTTTTAGATTTATTTTGTAGCTATTATTTACCTGAACATTAATGTTAGTAGACCATCATAGATAAATGAAAGCACTGTGTTTTTTTACATTTGTTTTATGGTTTGACAAATGGTATATTTGTCAGTTTATTTAACTTTGTTTCTTTGTTCATGTTCTTACTCTATCTTATCTTATGTATATAAAACACTAAAAATGCCTGCACACTGGTGCATTTACAAATTGATGTTTTATATTTATTTAATGAAATATTTATTTAACATTTCATAATGTAAAGCCATGTTAATTAAGCTGCTAATCTATCATAGAAATATATATTTCATACATATATGTGTATGTATGTATGTATGTATATATATAAATAACAAAAAGTACCGATAAGAATACCGTTAAAGTACCGGATCGATAAGCAGTATCGATAAGAGTAGTAATACCGTTAAAACCTTAACGATACCCATCCCTAGTCTGATCTCAGATCTGTGTTCTTCTGTCTGCAGGCTCGAGTCCAGACTCTGGAGGGTCTGTCGGTGGAGGACCAGGTTCTTCTGCTGGCCGGAGCTCCTCTGGAGGACGATGCTTCGCTGCTGGACTGCGGCGTCTCGGAGCAATGCACCATCCAGCTGACCGCCAGGCTTCTGGGAGGTGTGAACAACAATTACACATTACACACTGCAGTTTGATGCTTATGATATATATATTAGGGCTGACACTACTGACTATTTTTATTTCGAATAAATCTATACATTTTAAAAATCTATTTTACTTAAGAATATTTTATTAAACCAAAGAAATCCAAATGTCTCTGAAATCCTTTTTAAAACAAAAATAAAGTGCAACAGAAGCAAGTGTCCAAAATCACTGTATTATACAACATATCCACGTCTTCTAGTCTAATACAATTATTTATTTTAAAGAAATATTTAACATAACCATAATTAAGGTTTTAATATTTAATAGTTTTCTAAAAAAAAAAATTGTTTATATTAAATATGATAATACTGTTTAACATTTCATTATTTTTATGAATAAAATAAATGTTATTTAATTTTTCATATAATTCTTGAGTTTAAATGTGTGTGTGTGTGTGTGTGTGTGTCTCTCTCTCTCTCTGTGTGTGTGTGTGTGTGTGTGTGTCTCTCACTCTCTCTCTGTGTCTCTCTCTCTGTGTGTGTGTGTGTGTGTGTCAAGTCAAGTCAAGTCACCTTTATTTATATAGCGCCTTTAACAATACAAATTGTAACAAAGCACTGCACAATATCAAAATAGGCAAATTTGTCAATAATGTAAAATGACAGGATTTAACACTCAATTATCTGCTGAATGCATTTCATTATTGAATTTAGTAGTGGCATTGTCCAGCTTAGTTCAGTTTAAATAATATCTGTGCAATCAAGTCGATGATTGTGCTGGAAATGAAGTGTCCCCAACTGAGCAAGCCAGAGGCGACAGCGGCAAGGAACGAAAACTCCATCGGTGACAGAATGGAGAAAAAACCTTGGGAGAAACCAGGCTCAGTCGGGGGGCCAGTTCCCCTCCGGTCAGACAAATCAGTAGTTTGTTCCAACTGCAGCAAAGTCAGAGTGTAAGTGGTCCACTGGTTCCAGGGGTCTTTCCCCGATGGATGTCTAGGTGACGAGGTCCTCACTGGAGATCTGTCTCTGGGGCTCATCTCGGAGGGGTTGTCATCGTCTCTTCTCAGGTGTTCGGTCATCTCTATCGTTTAAGGGTAGGATCCAGACTGAGGCTTGTGTAATTCCTAACTACCACGGGATGTTAATCCCGTGGCAGTAACATAGAAACAGTAAAACAATTAGCGTAGCAGCGGCTCCATCCAGGAATAACCCTGGATGAAATTATCAGTATAACCCAAGCTAAAGCATAATAATGTGCATGTGTTCAGATGGACTGGCAGTACAAGATTGTGAGATGCATTATATGAATGCTTGGCTAAAGAGATGCGTCTTTAATCTAGATTTAAACAGAGAGAGTGTGTCTGAACCCCGAACGTTATCAGGAAGGCTATTCCAGAGTTTAGGAGTCAGATATGAAAAAGTTCTACCTCCTTTAGTGGACTTTGCTATCCTAGGTACTACCAAGAGTCCAGAGTTTTGCGACCTAAGGGAGCGGGTTGGATTGTAGCGTGATAAAAGATTAGTTAGGTACGCAGGAGCTAAATCATTTAGGGCCTTATAGGCAAGTAATAATATTTTGTAACTGATACGAAACTTAATAGGTAGCCAGTGCAGAGACTGTAAAATTGGAGTAATATGGTCATATTTTCTTGACCTGGTAAGGACTCTAGCCGCAGCATTTTGTACTATCTGTAGCTTGTTTATTGAAGATGCAGGACAACCACCTAGCAGTGCATTACAATAGTCCAGTCTAGAGGTCATGAATGCATGAACTAACTTTTCTGCATCAGAAACACTTAACATGTTCCGTAGCTTGGAAATGTTTCTAAGATGGAAGAATGCTGTTTTTGTAACATTGGAAATATGATTTTCAAAAGATAGGTTGCTGTCTAATATAACACGCAGGTTTTTAACTGTAGAGATAGTAACATTACATCCGTCTAGTTGCAGATTGTAATCCAAGAGATTCTGTGTACTGTTTTTAGGTCCAATAAGTAATATCTCGGTCTTATCTGAATTTAATAGGAGAAAATTACTGGTCATCCAATCTTTTATATTTTTAACACACTCTGTTAGCTTAGATAGTTTCGAAGTTTCATCTGGTTTTGTTGAGATATATAGTTGAGTGTCATCAGCATAACAATGGAAACTAATCCCGTATTTTCTAATAATATTACCAAGGGGCAGCATATATAATGAAAATAATAGAGGACCTAGGACAGATCCTTGTGGTACTCCATACTTTACTGGTGATAATTGAGATGACTCCCCGTTTAAATAAACAAAGTGGTAGCGATCGGACAGGTAGGATCTAAACCATCTTAGAGCCTGCCCTTGAACACCTGTATAGTTTTGTAATCGATCTATCAGTATGTCATGATCTATAGTGTCGAACGCAGCACTAAGATCAAGTAAAACTAGCAACGAGATGCAGCCTTGGTCTGACGCAAGAAGCAAGTCATTTGTAATTTTAACAAGTGCAGTTTCTGTGCTATGGCGGGGCCTGAAACCTGACTGAAATTCTTCATAGATATCATTTTTTTGCAAAAAGGAACACAATTGAGCAGACACTACTTTTTCTAATATTTTCGACATAAACGGAAGATTTGAAATGGGTCTGTAATTTGCCAGTTCACAAGGATCTAATTTTGGTTTCTTAATAAGAGGCTTAATAACTGCCAGCTTAAATGGTTTTGGGACGTGACCTAAAGATAGCGAGGAGTTAATAATATTGAGAAGCGGTTGTTCTGCAACAGGTAACAACTCTTTCAGTAGTTTAGTGGGTACAGGATTCTTGTTTTTCTTGTTTAGCAGTTTTTCTTTGGGTGCGATGAATGATGCTGAAGTACTAGACGCTGTAGGATCTACGTTTGTTATTGTATTTCTGATATTATCTATTTTATCAGTAAAGAAATTCATAAAGTCATTACTATTAAACTGTGAGGGAATATTTAGATCGGGTGACATCTGTTTATTTGTTAATCTAGCCACTGTGCTAAATAAAAACCTTGGATTGTTTTGGTGATTATCTATGAGTTTGCGGATATACTCGGTTCTTGCAGTTTTTAGAGCCTGTCTATATCTGGACATACTGTTTTTCCACGCAATTCTAAAGACTTCCAAGTTACTTTTTCTCCATTTGCGCTCAAGAATACGAGTATCTTTCTTGAGAGAATGGGTATAATTGTTGTACCATGGCGCAGCACGTTTTTCTCTAACCTTTTTTAATTTGATGGGGGCAACAGTTTCTGACGTATTAGAGAAGATAGTTCCCATGTTGCTAGTAATTGTGTCTAGTTCATCTGTATTTATGGGTACACAGAGCAGTTGAGATAAATCAGGCAGGTTATTTGTGAATCTGTCTTTAGTGGCTGGAATAATAATTCTGCCTGGGCGATAACGCGGAGCCATATAGTTAATATCAGTAATATGCAGCATGCACGATACTAGGAAATGGTCAGTAACATCATCACTTTGAGGTATGATATCTATATCAGTTAGATCGATTCCATGCGATATTATTAAATCTAGCGTATGATTAAAACGATGTGTCGGCCCGGTGACATTTTGCTTGACACCAAAAGAGTTTATTAGGTCAGTAAGAGTGTGTCTCTCTCTCTCTCTCTCTGTGTCTCGCTCTCTGTGTGTGTGTGTGTGTCTCTCTCTCTCTCTCTCTCTCTGTGTCTCGCTCTCTGTGTGTGTGTGTGTGTCTCTCTCTCTCTCTGTGTGTGTCACTTTCTCTCTCTGTGTGTGTCACTTTCTCTCTCTGTGTGTGTGTCACTTTTTCTCTCTGTGTGTGTGTCTCTCTCTGTGTGTGTGTGTGTATGTGTGTGTGTCTCTCTCTCTCTGTGTGTATGTGTGTGTGTCTCTCTCTCTCTCTCTCTGTGTGTGTGTATGTGTGTGTGTCTCTCTCTCTGTGTCTCTCTCTCTTTCTTTCTCTGTATGTGTATGTGTCTCTCTCTCTCTCTCTCTGTGTGTGCGTGTGTGTCTCTCTCTCTATCTATCTCTCTCTCTGTGTCTCTTTCTTTCTCTGTATGTGTGTGTCTCTCTCTATGTGTGTGTAAATGAAAACATTAATATAAAGATGAATATTTCTTGATGTTGATCCCTGGTCATGTGTGTTTTCTCATTAGTGTATGTGTTTGTGTCGCTCAGGTAAAGTCCACGGCTCTCTGGCTCGCGCTGGTAAAGTCAGAGGACAGACACCTAAAGTAAGTCTAAGTTAATGACTCTAAATGTGCCGTGCGTGTGAGACAGACGAGGTTTAGCTGACTCCGCTTCGGTCCGTCTGCAGGTGGACAAACAGGAGAAGAAGAAGAAGAGGACGGGCCGCGCCAAGCGTCGTATCCAGTACAACCGGCGCTTCGTCAACGTCGTCCCCACCTTCGGCAAGAAGAAGGGCCCCAACGCCAACTCCTAAACGAGCCCTAACGAGCGGCAGCACTCGTCCTAAACCTCTGCTTTGATTCATTCAGAGAGAAGAGTGAAAATAAACATGCTATAAATAATATACAGTGTGGACTTTTATTAGTAATTAAGTGCTTTGATTAAGCTCAACTATTACTGACACCAGAACTCAAATATATTCTATCATGTTATACGTGTTTGAGCCGCTGATGATGGATCAATCGATGGAGACGAGCTCCACCTCAAAGATCAGCTTGGCGTTCGGTGGGATTCTGGGGGGGGGTTAAGGACTTGTATCCAGGGCGGCATGTGTGTATGCAAAGCCTACAAAAACTTACATTAGCTGACAAACTACAATATAACGAGTTGAGAGATTCGGTTATAATGCTGATCAAAATCATTCTAGATGCAAAGCTACATCTGTCTGCAGGATTTTATTACAATATCTAATTTAAGACCTGACAAAAATGTATTTAACACTATATGAGCAGGGTAATGCAATGTCTATGACTACATATTTATAACATTAATATGTAACATTAAAATGACTGTAAAAACACGATTTACAGTTTAGATACAGGTTAAATAAACCTCACATTTCAGCCGTTGAACCGTTTTTTTAAGGAGAGAGTCAGAAGTATAAATTATTATATTAATTACAGGGTTATACGGGTGGATAGAGGGCTTATTGAGATTATATTCTCTGCCAGCAGGAGGCGCTTTTGGAATGTCAGAAATATGCGGTTTCCCCGGTAACGACTGTAAACAAAACAGCATTAATGCGAATTTATCGAAACCTTTCTGTTATTTCAGAGATACATAAATTAACCCGCATCCCATCATTGCTTGAATTTATGGAAGCCCGTTTACGCCACAGATTTACTTAATTTATTTATTTTATTTAATCTCGCAATTCTGACTTTTTAATCTCGCAATTCTAACTTTTTAATCTCGCAATTCTGACTTTTTTAATCTCGCAATTCTGACTCTTTTAATCTCGCAATTCTGACTTTTTTAATCTCGCAATTCTGACTTTTTTAATCTGGCAATTCTGACTTTTTATCTCGCAATTCTGACTTTTTAATCTCGCAATTCTGACTTTTTAATCTCGCAATTCTGACTTTTTGTCTCAGAATTCTGATGTTTTATTCGGATTCTTACGTTTTATTTCGGAATTCTGAGAACAGTCTTTTTTCTCCCCTCAAAACTGGACTGTAACTCGCAATTGCCAGGTTACATCTCACAATTCTGTGAAAAAAGTCAGAATTGAGAGATAAAAAGTCAGAATTGAGAGATAAAAAGTCAGAATTGCGAGATAAAAAGTCAGAATTGGAGATAAAAAGTCAGAATTGCGAGATAAAAAGTCAGAATTGCGAGATAAAAAGTCAGAATTGAGAGATAAAGTCGCACTACTGATGAGTTACCAGGGTAACCTCAACTGAACAACATCAAACACTGAAGGATACTTGGAGTCAGGAAGACCTTTCTTCCCATACGCCCATTCAGACTCGATCTCCAGCCGCGCCGTCTCGCCTTTACTCATCGTCAGGAGGCCTTCATCCCACTGCACACCACACCACACCACAGCACTTCATCAACAACACCCCAAAACCACCACTCAATCACTAAAGCTGTAAAGTGTGCTTGCTCACCCCTCGGATCACTCGGCCCAGCCCCACCTTGAAGCTCAGCGGCTTGCTCTGCTTCTTCTTTCTAGCAGCTGGAAATAACATTATTAATTACTACTGCTAGCATTTCATAACCAGCAGACATGTGTGGTGGATTAATATAGTTATGAGTGTAAAACCATTCAAAGAATATATTACTCAAAATATAATACACGTTTACACTTATTTTATTTCAGCAAGTTGCAATGCATTTTTCATTTAGTTTAATGATGTACTTAAAACATTCAACTGAAAAGTAAGAAATACTCCATATACATATATATATATAAAAAATAGACAATAGTTTTTTTTACAAAAACTAATTTAAACTGAATTGGGAATATATATATATATATATAAAAAAAAAATTATATGAAATATAATTGCTAATATTATTAGATATTTTTTTATATATATTTTTAATAACACAATTACTTGGTTAATGCTTCTTGGGTTTTGCCATTAGTTTTTCAATATGTATATATATAAATATTATATATATATACACACACATTTAAACACATAATATTAGAAATGACAATAACACCAAAATTACTAAAACTTTACTATATAAACAAATCTAGTGGAAAAAAAACTATATAGACATTAAAAAACTAAATCTAATATAATTTATTAAAACTAACTACAATTAAAATGAAAATATAAAAAGAATATCTAATAATAAGCTAGACATTTTTTATTTTTTTATATAAAAAAAACAAAGGCTAATAAAGATGGCAAAACACACAATTACTAAAAACTTAAACTAAAATAAAAATAAAACTACATTAAACTACAAACATTAAACAAAAAACAATTGTAATTCAATTATAAATGATCCATGAAGAATTAAGATTATTGACTGCAGCAGTGGAGTGTATAGTGTATGTATTAGTGTGTGTGCTTATAAGCGTTGTGTGAGTGTGTAATGTGTTCCTGTGGCTCAGTGGTAGAGCATTGCGTTAGCAGCGCAAAAGGTTGTGGGTTCGATTCCCAGGGAACACATATACTGATAATACATGTATAGCCTGAATGCACCGTAAGTCGCTTTGGATAAAAGCGTCTGCTAAATGCATACATGTAAATGTGTGCGTGCATGGTGTGTGTTTGTTGTGTGAGCCGTGCGTGTGGTTCGCATGTGTGTGTGTGGTGGTGGCATGCTGCATGAGTGGTGGTGTGTGTGTAGTTGTTTGTGTGTGGGTGTATGAGAGTGTTTTAAGTGTGTGATTGTTTGCCTGCGTGTGTTGTGGCGCTGAGGTGACATGCTGTTGTGTGAGGAAGCTGCGTGTGTGTTTGTGCATGAATGTTACATGCATTAGAGTGTTATAAGTGTGTGTGGATTAGTGTGTGTGAGAGAGTGCGTGAGGTAGTGTGTGTGTGTGTGTGTGTGAGTGTGAGTGCGTGTTTGAGCGTGCATGCGTGAGTGAGCAAGTATAGTGAGTGCGCATGTGTGTAAGAGTGTTATAAGTGTGTGTGTGTGGGAGGTGTGTTGTGTGAGTGAGCAGTGTGTGTAGTGTGTAGTGGCGTGTGTTGCTGGTGAGCCATCCGCTGCAGTGGTGTCTTGTGTGAAGGCAGTGTGTGTGTGTGTGGTGAGTGGTGCATGTTGTGTGCTTGAGAGCGTGTGTGTGAGCGTGCGTGTGTGTGGTGAGTGCGTGTGACGTGTGTGTGTGTGAGTCAGAGTGTCGTCTGTGCACGTCTATCTGGTCATGGGGCACTGTTGCTGTTGAACCTCCCGTCCTCCAGTGTCCCTTGCTCTAGCAGCCCAGCAGGTGTCTCCTTTCTGGCCCGTGGACAGTTGGTCTGTTTCCGCTTTGCTCAGGACGTTTGTTGAACGTGTGGTAGGGCCGCTGAGGTATCAGAGAGGTGTCGAGCAGTGTAGGAGATCGTTCTGATGAAGATGATGAAGTGTAGAGAAGCGTGTCGTCTTGTCGCACCGGCTCTATCGGTTGGCTGTTTGTCGGAAGTCACTGGATTTCAGTCGAGCCTTGCACCTGCTCCGTCACGACGTTCCACTGCTCTAGAGCCCGTGTAACCTCTGAGGAAAGCGGATTGTAGATTCCAGATCTTGAGAGACAAAGCTGTCGGGACGGAGGCCCTGGAGTGTGTTACGCAGACGGTGTGTGTTACGCAGACGGAGTGTGTTACGCAGACGGTGTGTGTTACGCAGACGGTGTGTGTTACGCAGACTGAGCGTTACGCAGACTGAGCGTTACGCAGACGGAGTGTGTTACGCAGACGAGTGTGTTACGCAGACGGAGTGTGTTACGCAGACGGAGTGTGTGACGCAGACAGAGTGTGTGAGACGCAGACGGAGTGTGTTACGCAGACGGAGTGTGTTACGCTGGTGGAGTGTGTTACGCAGACGGTGTGTGTTACGCAGACGGAGTGTGTTACGGAGTGTGTGACGCAGACTGAGTGTGTTACGGAGTGTGTGACGCAGACGGAGTGTGTGACGCAGACGGTGTGTGTGTTACGCAGACGGAGTGTGTTACGCAGACGGAGTGTGTTGCGCAGACGGAGTGTGTGTTACGCAGACGGAGTGTGTTACGCAGACGGATGTGTGTTACGCAGACGGAGTGTGTTACGCAGACGGGGTGTGTTACGCAGACGGAGTGTGTTACGCAGACGGAGTGTGTTACGCAGACGGAGTGTGTTACGCAGACGGAGTGTGTTACGCAGACGGAGTGTGTTACGCAGACGGAGTGTGTTACGCAGACGGAGTGTGTTACGCATGGTCTTTACGAGAGGATCAGCTGTACCAGACGGAGGGTTCGCTCCAACAGCTGCTTACCCGTTCTTCCGCGTTTTGACACATTCTTGATGTTTCCAAGAAGCTTGTGTTCGGCTAGAAACTGCAAATAAACATCATTAGTGACACACACAGTGCATTCAGAAAGTATTCAGACCCCCTTCAATCATGTTGCAGCTTGATACTACAATCGGTTAAATCATCTTTCTCATTAAATCCATATTCCATCACAACAAACTGAAAACAGACTTTTAGAAAAACTGAAATATCACATTTACATAAGTATTCAGTCTCTTTGCAACACACTTGAAATGTAAATAATGCACAGTTAGATTTCATTGCTATGGGAATATTAAGTTGTCCATTTAATTAATATATTTATTAACTAATGTATAGAACATATACAGCTAAATTATATATAAATAAAATATATAGGTTTATATAAAACATTTGTGTGTGTGGTTGTATGTATATATTATACACACACACACACTGTCCACTTTATCAGGTACACCTGTTCGATTGCTTGGTAACACAAGCTGCTAATCAGCCAATCACATGGCAGCAACTCAATGCATTTAGGCATCTAGATGTGGTGAAGACGACTCAAACCGAGCATCAGAACGGGGAAGAAAGGGGATTTAAGTGACTGAACGTGGAATGGTTGTTGGTGCAGACGGACTGGTCTGAGTATTTCAGAAACTGCTGATCTACTGGGATTTTCACACACAACCATCTCTAGGGTTTACAGAGAATGGTCTGAAAAAGAGAAAATATCCAGTGAGTGGCAGTTGTGTGGATGAGAATGCCTTGTTGATGTCAGAGGAGAATGGACAGACTGGTTAGAGATGATAGAAAGGCAACAGTAACTCAAATAATCACTCGTTACAACCAAGATCTGCAGAATACCATCTCTGAACACACAACACATCGAACCCTGAAGCAGATGTGCTCCAGCAGCAGAAGACCACACCGGGTGCTGCTCCGGTCAGATAAGAACAGCACACGGAGGATACAATTCACACAGACACCAAAACTGGACAATAGAAGATTGTAAAAACGTTGCCTGGTCTCGATTTCTGCTGCGACATTCAGATGTAGGGTCAGAATCTGGAGTAAAGAACATGAAAACATGGATCCATCCTGCCTTGTCTCGACGGTTCAGTCTTGGCAGTCGTGGCCTAATGGTTAGAGCGTTGGACTTGAAACCCGAGGTAACCCAAGGTTGTGGGTTCGAATCCCAGCTCTGGCAGGAAGTGTCCACTACTGAGGTGAGACCCTTGAGCAAGGCACCGAACCCCAAACTGCTCCCCGGGCGCCGCACAGTCGGCTGCCCACTGCTCCACTTGGATGGGTTAAATGCAGAGAACACATTTCACTCCTCATTATACTCTGTATAATTGTGTATGTGACAAATAAAGCTCATCTGAGCTTAATTTGTAATGGTGTGGGGGATATTTTCTTGGCACACTTTGGGTCTCTTAGTACCAATTGAGCATCGTTTAAACACCACAGTCTACCTGAGTATTGTTGCTGACCATGTCCATCCCTTTATGACTACAGTGTACCATCTTCTGATGTACTTCCAGCAGGATAATGCACTAAAGCTCAAATCATCTCAGACTGGTTTCTTGAACATGACGATGAGTTCACTTTACTCAAATGACCTCCACAGTCACCAGATCTCAATCCAATAGAGCACCTTTGGGATGTGGTGGAACGAGAGATTCTCATCATGGATGTGCAGACGACAAATCTGCAGCAACTGTGTGATGCTATCATATCAATATGGATCAAATCTCAACCCTTGTTAATCTATGCCACATAAGTAATTGGTGGGTATTTTCTTGGCAGAAGGGGTCCATTACTACCAAATTGACCTATAAAGCACAGTGTACCTGATATTGTTGCAAACCATTTTTTTCCCTTTATGACTACAGTGTACCATCATAAGATGTGCTTGTTGTATAATATGACTGCAATTATGTATGATTCAAACAGGCTTTTCTTGAACATGCAGATGAGTTCACTTTACTGAATACTCCACAGTTACCAGATCTCAATCCAATTAAGCACTTTGAGCTGTGGAGCACTCGAGCTTGTCATGATGGATGTGCAGCAAAATCTGCATGCAGTGTGGATTCGAGGATGCCTTTAATCAATTTTTAGTTATTGTACAGATTTTAAACCCTGCGCCTATTGAATAATGCAGTTCTTAAGGCAACAGGTATCCATGTGCTACTAGCAAGGTACCTGATAAAGGGCCTGTGTGTGTAGTCGCTACACGGACTGTGCATGCTCTACAGGCTCTAGTGTACACTACCGAGTGCGCTGCGTTGTCCAGGAATGAATTGTATAATTTTCATATGGCACTTCTTATTCTTATGCTCCTTTCAACGCAGGGTTCCTGGATCCTTCCCTCTGAAGAGTTTAGCTCCTGATCAATGTCAGCTAATTTACCTGTGATTCTCTAATTAACCTGAAGACGCTGATTAGCATGCTCAGCTGTGTGTGATCAGGGTTACAGCTAAACTCTGCAGGAGTGGGCCAGATTCGAGGAGGCCTGCTTTAAATGCATTTGTTAGTTATTGTACAGATTTATATAAACCGCTGCGCCTCTATTAAACACATGCATCATTAACGGAGACAGTATACATGCATGCTACATGAGCAGCGCGTGACGCGGGACTCTGTGTGTTCGTCTGTCGCTGCACACGGACTGTGTCTGGCTCTACAGGCTCTAGTGTGTACACTACCGAGTGCGCTGCGTTGTCCTGGATGAATTTGATCAGATCTTTCTTCGGCACTTCTTCATTCTTGAGCTGCTCCTCGCTCCACGCTCGTTCTGGATCCGCCGCCATCATGAATGAGCCGCGTGCTCGTTAACAGCCAATCAGGGCTCAGCGCGTCTTAAAGGAACAGGCATCTCTCTCTCTCTCTCTCTCTCTCACACACTCTCACTACACTCTCACACTCTCTCTACACACACTCACACTCCTCCACACCCACACACACACACACGACAGTTACATTAGAATGGACACAAATACTAATTAAACACAGACAGTTAATAGTTAGAATGGAAAACAATACTAATAAAATGATATTAACTTATAAATAACATATAATATTAAATGTGTGTAATATATAATAAATTAATTTAATAGGATTGAATACAATAAAAAGAAATTCAATGTTTAATAGTAACTTATATTAATCACTAAACAATAACTACATACTTCCCAATTAGTTTGGAAGACATAAATTAAGTTTCAAATAAATATTGTATTCTGATATTCCTTCAGATTTAATTTCAAAGTATAATATATAATCATAAATGTTTTCCAATATTGATTCATTTATTGTAAAATAATTTAGATGAAGCAAAAATATGATAAAGTAATTTATGTAATTAAACAAAAACATTAAACAAGTTAATTACTATATATATATATATACCCACACACAAATAGTATATTAAAATATATAAATAGTATATTAAAATACAAATATATTACACACACACTATATAGTATATTATATATATATATATAATAGTGTATTAAAATAAATAATATATTTACAAATTAAATATATATTTATATATATTAAAATAATAATTTATATGAATCACAAAACATTTGAATAATTCAGATATGATTGGAGAACCAGAATGGAGTTTAACTCTATTTGCTGTTTTCTGATATTCCTTCATTTACCACAAAATAATTTAACAAATAAAGCTAAAATCTGTATAAAGTATTTAAAGAATAGCAAATAAAAGACGTTAATATAGTTATAAATGAATGAATAGTAATATTTCTAATGATTGCTGTTTTCTATTTTCCAAGCTAACGGTGTAAGTGTGCAGAGACACAAGAGAGCAGCAGATCCAAACACATTTCATCCAGAAACCTCAGAAGAATCAACAGATTGATGTTTCATAACTCATAACTCTGCATAACTGCTTCTAAACTGATGTGTGACGCTGCAGCACAGAACCAGTCATAAGGGTCAGTTTATCAAGATTGAGATTTATGCATCATCTGAAAGCTGAGTAAATAATCTTTCCATTGATGTATGGTTTGTTATGATTGGACAATATTTGTAAATCTGGAATCTGAGGGTGCAAAAAACATCTAAATATTGAGAAAATCATCTTTAAAGTTGTTCAAATGAAGTTCTTAACATGCATATTTTAGCAATGTATATTTGCAAGATTTGATATATTTACAGTAGCACATTTACAAAATATCTTCATGGAACATGATCTTAATATCCTAATGATTTTTGACATAAAAGAAAAATGTTTTCATTAGGATATTAAGATCATTAGATATTAAGATCATGTTCCATGAAGATATTCCTATCGTAAATATATCAAAACTTAATTATTGATTAGTAATATGCATTGCTAAGAACTTCATTTGAACAACTTTAAACATGATTTTCTCAATATTTAGATTTTTTGGCACCAGATTTACAAATATTGTCCAAACCATACATCAATGGAGATATTATTGATTCATATTTCAGATGATGCATACATCTCAATTTCAGAAATTTGACCCTCGTGACTGGTTTTCTGCTCCAGGGTCACGATTGTAGAGAGAACTTAAACATTCAACTAAAAGTTAACTGAAGTATAAGTTTAAAGGGTTGCTCCGCCCCAAAATGAAATTGTTGTCATTATTCAGAATAATAAATTCAGAATGTTCCAAATGTTTTTATATCTTTATTAATACTTGATGCTCTCATAACATCGAGAGAACACATTTTTAGGATGTTGTACTTTTTTTTCAACCTTTAACATTTTATCGCTCTTAGAATATAAAAAAAATAAACATTAAAATAGTAAAACGTTGTAAGAAATATTTTTGTAACCTTTAAATGGCATAATAATCACAAAGAAAATTACATTTCAGCGTTCTCAGAATATTAGAAATGAAAACTCAAATAGATTATAATTATATATTTACTATAATTATATATTTATTCATAAAAAACGTTATAATCTGGCTAAAGAAATGTTATAATGTTTTTTTAAATAACGTTCTAATCAAGAAAACTGGAGATTTTAACTTCTTAGAATATTAAAAAATAACATTCAAATAGTAAAAAGAAGTATTTTCGTACTTCAAGCAGCATAATAATCACAAAGAAAATGACATTTTAGCATTCTTAGAATCTTAAAAATAAAAATTCTGATAATTGTATAATTTGTCTAAAATAGTAAAATGTTGCACGTTTTAAATAATCTTTAAATAACGTGTTTATGATTTTAACGCTTTAGAAACATTTCTAAACAGTGTAGGTTTTAATAACCTGGATCAGGATTCAATCTAATTTAAGATACCTCTTCATTAAACTCAGATACTTCTCATTAATTAATGATTAATTAACTAATGTTTCTTTATTTTCTGTGAGTGCAAGTCTTCTGATTCAGACGTTTAGACGAGTCCTGGTGAAGAATATTCCCTAAAAATAATCAAAAGACTTTGTTAATTACTGAGGAACTGTGGGTCCGTTTTCCTGCAGTAATTAGGCAAACGAAGTGTTCAGATTCTCTAAAGACTGTGAGAGCTGTGTTGAGTTGTGTGTAGAATTGAATCATGCTCCATTCATCAGACCTGCAGCACAAACTCGTTACAAGCTCAAATTAGAGTTTGTACTTCTAGATGAACTGTTCACGTTTGTCTGCTCATCCACGTCTCAAACTGAGCTCAATATATGATCAGATATTTCTCTCCAGAACACGTTCAGGATCATAAAATCATATTCTCATTCAAAAACCACCTGAAGCTTATCACAGTCTGTTAGGAGGATTGATACAGAGCTTTGCTGATCACATACGTTTAGTCATTTAGCAGAAGCTTCTGTAAAAAAATTAAATGAATAATAATTTTTTTTTTATAAAAAAAAAATTAATATTTTTTTATATATAAAAAAATATATATATAATTATTATTAACATTAAATATGTATTATTATATTTGATTATTATATATGATTTTATTTATAAACAATAAATATAATGATGCATATATTTTATTCATTGATATAAAATATTTAGGCATAATTATAGTAATCTTGTCACATGATCCTTCAGAAATCATTCTAATATGATTTATTATCACCTGCATTTTTTTTGTAACGCGTGATACTTTTTTATTTCATTCTTCATCGAATGAAAAGTTAAAAAGAACAGCATTTATTCAAAATATTAATATTTTGTAACAATATAACTCTTAACACATCCTTGCTGAATAAAATTATTAATTTCTTTAAAAAAACAGAAACTTTTGAATAGTGTTTATTGTAACACAACATTTCTATTTTGAATAAACTTTTTATTTATCAAAGAATCCAGAAAAACTAAATCACAGGTCCCCAAAAAATATTAAGCAGCTCAAATGTTTCTAACATTGATAATAATTCAGCATATTATTATGATTTCTGAAGATCATGTGACACTGTAGACTGGAGTAATGATGCTGAAAATACACAGAAAACAAATTATAGTTTAATATAGATTCATATAGAAAATTGATATTTTAAATTGCAATAATATTTCACAAAATAACAGATTTTTTTTCTATATTTTTGATACAGCCTCGATGATAAGAAACATTAAAAACGTACAGATTGCAAACTTTTGAACTGCAGTGTGTATCTGTAATTTATATTTGTTAAAAAACAATAATGTACGTAAAAGTACCAAACATCATTTAATTTTATTCATCGATGTATAATACTTAATTCATAGATTGAATCTTGGACACAAAACAGTATTATTTTCTTGCATGTTTATGGAAATACATCCACATTCATACAACATCTGCTGTCCAAACATCGGCCATGAATCCTGTAATATCATTTATCAGCACTGATGATTTAATAATCGCTTTATGTACGAGGATCTCGTGGAGTTTGAGGAGTTTCGGATATGATCAATACGATCGTGGCTGTTTCCAGTTAAAACAATCTGCAGAATCCATCATGCTCGGTCTAAACCCGAGACGTGTGTCAGAATAATATAAAAACTATCTCTGGAATTATATTTCATATCAGATATCAGCTGAAATGGGCTTTTGTTCAAGCTGGGTCAGACTTCAAACGTCTTCAGAGATTACAGAGCTCAGAGTTTGGCTTCTACAAAAAACTCTTTATATGATCCAAAAATACAGTAAAATTGTGTTTTCTAATGTAAAACAGCTGTGAAACTGTCATTTATTTCTGTATTTTCAGCATCATTACTCCAGTCTTCAGTGTCACATGATCTTCAGAAATCATAATAATATGCTGATTTATTATCAATGTTGAAAACGGTTGTGCTGAGCAATATTTTTGTGAAGGACTTTACAAATTAGTGCATTTCTTCAAATATTTGATGCTTTTAATGCTTTTAAGAGGTTAAATGACTAGTAGGTCTGTTAGATATGAAATCTTGTTTTCTGAAAAATTGAGTTTATGCTTAAACAAGATTTCTACCAGCGTGGAAAGAAAAATGAACTTCGTTCAAAATGAAACCAGAATATTATATTTTCTTGTTTTAAAACATAAACTAAATCTAAGTTTAGATATTTTCTAGAAAACAAGACGTAATAACTGAAGTTAATTTCCCGCTCGAGTAACTGCGTCTTGATTTAACAAGACAATATGCCAGGTAAGAAAACAAGTAACAAACATTTCAGGTTTTTTTTGTAACGTTATAAATGTCACTATTTTTGTTACATTATGAATGTCTTGTAATATTATAAAAGTCATTTTTTGTAACAACATAAACATCTTTTGTAACATTAAAATGTCAATTTTTGTAACAACTATAAATGTAATTTTTTGTAACAACTATAAATGTGATTTTTTAACATATAACATATTTTGTAACACTAAATGTTATTTTTTTTTTTTTAAACATTATAAACATATTTTGTAACACTATAAATGTGATTTTTTTGTAAAATACAACTTTTTTTATATTTTTTTAACATTATAACCGAATTTCGTAACACTATAAATGTGATTTTGTTTAACATTATAAACATATTTTGTAACACCATAAATGTGATTTTGTTTAACATTATAAACATATTTTGTAACACTATAAATGTGATTTTTTTTAAAAAACAATTTAATATTTTTTAACATTATATTTTGTAACACTATAAATGTGATTTTTTAAAAACACTTTTATTTTTTAACATTATAACATATTTTGTAACACTATAAATCAGATTTTTTTATACAAAACAACTTATTTTATTTTTTAACATAACATATTTTGTATCACTATAAATGTGATTTTTTGTAACATTATAAATATCAATTTCTGTAATACTATAAACATCTTTTCTGACATTAGAAATGAAACAATGTTTGTAACATTGTAAACATCTTTTGTAACATTCTAAAAATCATATTTTTTGGTGACATCATCATGTCTTTATGAAACGCTATGTCACTTTGTGTCATGAATGTTTCTTTAGGTAAATGAAGCTCTTTTAAGGAGCATGAAGTGTTGAATTGAGTTATATCCTGAACTCTCTGCTGAGCTGTAAACACTTTTCTGATGGCTGGATGTTCTTCAGTTAGACCGGATCGACTGCGGATGAACAATGCTGCTAAGAGCAGTCGACCTTTGACCCCGCACTGATGCTGTATTCAGTCAGACGGGGCTCCGGAGCGCTGTTAATTATTTCTCACTGATGGCCGATCCATCAAGCGGGACGAGACGGGAAATAAACGAGGAGAAGTGCAGAGAAGTGTCTGTGTGATGATCCTCTCCGGCCGAGAGAAACACGCCACAACCTGCTGCAGTCTAATATTTAATAACAGCCCTGCATCTGAACTGAAATCTGCTGATTTCTGAAAACAAAGGCCTACTATTAACACATGAAGATTTCTTTAACTTAGGAATATCGTTTTTTTTTTTTCAGTGTTACTGTTGGTCATTTTAGTACTAATATAGTAGTAACTAATTTAGTAAGTAATTTTGTAATATTATAAATGTCTTTTGTAACATTATAAATATAAAAAGTAACATAAGTGATTTTGTAACATTATAAATATAAAAAAGTAACATAAGTGATTTTGTAACATTATAAATATAAAAAAGTAACATAAGTGATTTTGTAATATTATTATAAATGTCTTTTGTAACATTATAAATATAAAAAAGTAACATAAGTAATTTTGTAAAATTATAAATATAAAAAAGTAACTTAAGTGATTTTGTAACATTATAAATATAAAAAAGTAACTTAAGTGATTTTGTAACATTATAAATATAAAAAAGTAACATAAGTGATTTTGTAACATTATAAATATAAAAAAGTAACTTAAGTGATTTTGTAACATTATAAATATAAAAAAGTAACATAAGTGATTTTGTAACATTATAAATATAAAAAAGTAACTTAAGTGATTTTGTAACATTATAAATATAAAAAAGTAACATAAGTGATTTTGTAACATTATAAATATAAAAAAGTAACTTAAGTGATTTTGTAACATTATAAATATAAAAAAGTAACATAAGTGATTTTGTAACATTATAAATATAAAAAAGTAACATAAGTGATTTTGTAACATTATAAATATAAAAAAGTAACTTAAGTGATTTTGTAACATTATAAATATAAAAAAGTAACATGTGATTTTGTAAAATTATAAATATAAAAAAGTTACTTAAGTGATTTTGTAACATTATAAATATAAAAAAGTAATATAATTGATTTTGTAACATTCTAAATATAAAAAGTAACATAAGTGATTTTGTAACATTATAAATATAAAAAGTAACATAATTGATTTTGAAACATTATAAATATAAAAAAGTAACATAAGTGATTTTGTAACATTATAAATGTCATATTTTTTGTAACTTTATAAATGTCATATCTTGAGACATTATAAATGTCTTGTCCCTGAAGCTACAGAAGAGTCCATTAGAACACTTAAACACACACAGCAGACTGTATGAAATATGTTAGTATGTTGTTATTCAGCAGTGTTTGAGATCTAATAGGGGACAGCAGACTGTATGAAATATGTTAGTATGTTGTTATTCAGCAGTGTTTGAGATATAATAAGGGACAGCACATGCTGTGAGAGATCCAGAGGAAGAGCAGATAAGACTGCTCTGTATTCACAGCATGTGTTACTGTCTGACCTGTGACCCGCTCAGATTACACTCCGCTCCAAACCAACCTTTCTCCTCACACAAACCCTACAGTTTCTCTCCGGCTTTCATACAATACAGCTACAGAAGCCTCAGGATGACTCAAGCATTTCTATATTAACATGTTATTATTAATCTAGAGATATCTCATCTATATTAAAATGCTAAAAATAAACACATTAAATCGAGATATAAACTTAAATCATATTTCTTCTCCTTATGGAAACTTCTGTAATCATGGAGTTACAGGGAATTGTGAATAATTGATCTAATGTTTCAAAAATCAACTTTTATTTTTTACTAAAAACATTTAGGAATAAAGCAGTTTTCATAAAAACAGCAGAAATACCTGAAAATAAATAAATCATTATAACTATATATAAATAGATATTTATTTGCCGTCTATTTATGTTTATGTATAGCCAATACATTTATGTATATATATATATTTATTTTTTTCTATGAAACTTTTAAAGAATTGTTACTATTTCATGTATCAACAGTTAGTTTCTTTGAATAAAAATAATGGAAAACAAGCAAAGTTTACAAAAATCTATTATTATTTTTTAATAAATCTTAAATATAATACATATTTACAAATATATATATATTGTATATATAAATTTTTTATTAAAAATGTTATATAATATAGTTTTGTGTGTGTGTGTGTGTATATATTATTATATATATATATATATATATATAAAATAAATAAATACTAAATAAATAAATAAAATAATTTTAAATTATAAATAATAAATTTAATAATAATTATAAAAATTAAAAATATAATACAGATAATCTCTTAAGATGAACTCAAATCATATTTTCCTTTCTTCAGAAATTCTAGAATCACAGGTTTTAAAGAATTGTGACTAATTAATTTAATGACTTGATGATCTTCATCTTTGCATGTTTCTTTATTTAGTTTAATTTTACATAAAATTTGCATAGTAATTTGTTCGTATTCGTTATTAATGTTATTTGTTATGAAATTTTGTGTATTGTATTGATATGAAGATTACATGTAAAAAGAAAAGTAATGTTTCACAATTTATCAAACACAGGCAAGTTTACTTTGTCTCTCCGAATCGTTATTAATGTTCATTTTTGTAGTTCATTGGAAATTTTATCTGTTATAATATGATGATTAGTGATAAAATGGTTAAATATGTAATTTGTTCGATAAGGTGCAACCCGGAAAGTTTAGTTTAGTATTTAATTGACACACGGTAACAGCAGGCAACCCATGGTCACTGGAGCATCATGGGAAATGATTTATTCAGGACTCTCTTCGGTGATTAATTCATACTATACGTTATTCAGATCTCGTATCCTTGTATCCTCGGACAAACAAGAGCACGTCTCAACTCTTAATGAGGATACACCGAGCTTATGTTTTAATTAGGGCCTAAAAAATTATCACATTTCCAGAGCTCTCAGAATCAAGAGTTTATCAGAGACGCACGCTTATTCAGAGCATTTTCTTCCTTTCAGTTCCCATACGGACAAAGAAAAGCACGTTTTAACCTTCATATACCAAAATATGATTCAAAATATATTTGAGGGCCTAAAAAAATTATAATCTGGAAATAGTAGCCAGACAGTAGAAATCAAAACTTATATAAAACAAATATTTTAATATATGTTTATATGTAATATTAATTAGTGCTGTCAAATGATTAATCGTGATTAATCACACCCAAAATACAAGTTTTTGTTTACATAATATATGTGTGTGTACTGTGTATGTTTATTATGTTTATATAAAATACACACACATGCATGTATATATTTTGAAAATATTTATATTCATATAATTTATATTATTATTATATTACATTTATATTTATTATATAAATATAAAATATTTTTCTTATATATTTAATTTTAACATATATAACTTTTATTTTGGATGCGCTTAATCACAATTTATCATTTGATAGGACATATATATTATATATATATATATATATGTATACAGTATGCATGTGTGTACTGTGTATGTGTGTGTTATGGACATTAAATAAATATTTTCTAAAAAAATAATATACATTTTTTTATATATATTTTCATAAATGTACAAAAAAATTGGCAAACATTTAATGGTGGAAAATATATTTACATAAATATATTTTGAAACATCTTTAAAAAAAAAAAATTTTTACACATTTTTTTTACAATTTAAAATGGTTTTATTTTTTACAAATTTCTTCATCAAAATATTTTTAAAAGTCTTCGTTTAAAAGTTTTGAGCCATGAAACAAACCAAGCAGCTATGAGGAGAATCAGAACATTACACATTTTGGAAAAAAATAATAAATGTATAGCAATTATTTGATAAAACAATTCTAAAATAAAATAAAAAATGCTATAATTTTTTTTTTTTTCATGATTTTCTAGCAGCAACTCTCTGAATGATATAATGCTCTTTATATATAAAAGTGTTCATCGGCGACTCTTGAAATATAATGAACGATATTCTGACGTGTGAGTTTAGTGTCTAAATACTTTATCTCTGCTGCTGTTTAGTATCGATCCACCGGTTAAGCACAAATGAATCGCTGCAAACTAAAGCTCTCACATCTGATGCACTTTTATCTTGTTTTTCTTCCCAGAATGAACTGAGCAGGGCCAGAAAACCGCTCTGACTATGAACGATCACTTTCACTTCAGGGCAATAGTAGAAGCGAGAGACAACATCAGTCCTCGGGTCGCTCTCTTAAAGAGTCAAACACACTCCAACAGAAGACTCACCTGGACTAACGAGCTTCTGTTTAACATGCAGTAACGAGGAGAGAAACTAGTATCTTCAGGTACACTCACAGATCTTCAGCACAACCTGTCAAAATAAAAGTTCAGTTTAACTTCAAGAAATGATTAGTATTGTACAGTAGAATATACGTCTCAGAGTAATACAATACTACTACTAATAATAATTCAATTATAAGGCATAATCACAATTAAAACATTTTTGTTTTTATAAATTGATTTTTCAGATTATCTTTTTGATTATTAAATTTGATTAAACTATTAAAATGGAATCCAGAAAAAAATAATAATAATAATAATATTTGTAAAAATTAAACTTTAAAACAAATATATATATTTGTTGTTACATTTTGTAAAATCGTATACGTTTCATGATATAAATTAATTAGACATGCTTTTTGATTGCTAAAATGTCATTAAACTAATGTCCATAATTTATTATTATTAAATATAATATTATAATATTATAAATAAATAAAATAAATAAAATAAATAAAATAAATAAAAAAATAAATAAAATAAATAAAATAAATAAATAAAATAAATAAAATAAATAAAATAAATAAAATAAATAAAATAAATAAAATAAAATAAATAAAATAAATAAAATAAATAAAATAAATAAAAATAAAATAAAATAAAATAAAATAAAATATAAATAAAATAAAAATAAAATAAATCCAGAATCCAGAAAATCCAGAAAAAAAGGGAACGTGGAAAAAACTACAATGACATTTAAGAAAAATAATTATTTTCTCACGGCCCTATATATATATATATATAGTTGTTAAATAGTATAGAGAAAAAAAAGTGTATAAAACATTAAAAAATCGGGACATTTGGAGTTATCCAGAAATAATGTTTAATAATATATAATGTGAATGCCAGCAACCTTCTCAGAAGATGTTTGTTAGCTTGATCCTGAGCATCACGTCCTCAAACCCTGTATTTCACTCACGCTCTGAAATATCATCTTATGTCTTTATCGGTGCTTTACACTGCTCTCAGCACATAAAACACAGAAACATCCATACGTCTCTCAAATGATCCATGAATCTGACATCAAACGACTGACAGATAACATCATAAACCTGAACATACACCACAAATATCCCCACGCCATTCATCAGGTCAGAACC
Organism: Schizopygopsis pylzovi; assembly: GCA_027422435.1. NCBI lineage: Eukaryota > Metazoa > Chordata > Actinopteri > Cypriniformes > Cyprinidae > Schizopygopsis > Schizopygopsis pylzovi. The sequence continues at coordinate 988,873 of CM049816.1, forward strand.
AATGTGTTCTAGTGTAAACATGTCAGGATAAAACACTCTTAAAGTAAGGTTTATGAAGCGTTCTGAAAACCTAAATATCATTTAATATTTGATATACATTTTCATAAAGCTGAGAGAAAATATTCAGAGATCAACATTCTCATAATGTTATTTTATATTCAATGAACGTTTTCATAAGTTTGAGAGAAAACGTTCTTAGAATATTTGAAATAAATTATATTTTGGGTGAAAATAAAATTAGTAGAAATGTTTTTGTAAACATTATATAATCATAACAAGATAACCTGTCATTTTGTTTGAATATTAGTAATAAACATTCAAATAACGTTATGTTTTGGTTGAGAAAGTTAGCGGAATGTTGCAGAATGTTTTAATTCCGATACAACGTTACATTTTAACATTCTTAGAATTTTCAAAATAACGTTCAAATAATATTATATTTTAGGTGGAAATAAAGTTAGGAGAATGCAGTAAGAAAAGTTTTAGTAACTTTTTTAAATACTATTTTAATTACAAAATGTGAAATTTTGACTCGCATAATTTTTTTAAATCAACCAAAATTTTCTACAATCAACTTTTTGTGAACATTTTAATGATGTTATTCATACGTGGTGAATGTTTTAATAATTTTTTAGAGAAAACTGATCTTGAGATATTAAAAATAAATATTTTGGGTGAAAATAAAGTTGTAAGAAATGTTTTAGTAACCATTTTAATTAAAATAAGAAAACTGGATATTTTAATGTTCTTAGATTTTTTTTTAAATAACAATATTCTGAGGAATGTTATTTGCATTTGATGAATGTTCTCATAATTATTAGAGAAAATGCTCTTCTAATATTAAAAATAAACATTTCAATGACATTATATTAAGTTAGCAGAACGCTGTGAGAAATGCTTTTGCTTTTGAATGTTTTAGAAACATTTCTAAACAGCGTTTCTAAAGCTGGGAGAAGCTCCGTGATAAACACCGCCGTCGTCTTCTGCACCGAGGCCATAAACACACTCCTGAACATCGTTTAATTAGCAAATAAATCAACTGAAATTAGCGAGAGTCTTGTGAAGTCTGTCTGGGTCATATTTAACCACGAATCAAAATCTTGCTAAAAGAAAATAAAGCTGGCCAAAAAGATTATGACAATATTTTTCATGACAAATAAACACATCCATCCCCAAAGTCTCCTTATGAGTAAACAGTTTTATTCATCATGGTACAATTTCTTATGCTGAACAGGCTTATTATGAAATAAATAATAATAAATAAAACTAAATAAAATGGGGAAAACAATTTGCTTTAGAAAAAACTAAAAAAAATAAAAAATACAATAAATATATATAATTTTATTTCGGAAAAGCTATTTTTTCTCGTATTCTTAGGTTTCAGCATACTAGTTATGCTGACATTGAGGTGCGTGAAAATGGCTATGAGGGGATGCCCCCTGTGCAAGAGATGATAGCCAGCTTATCTCGCTGTGGGCGAGACATCCTCTCTCAAGGCTCCCTCCTTGCCATCTAAGCCCTTGAATCTTGCTTAAATGGCAGGGCATATGCAGCAGCAGGTCAGATCGTCGCTTCGTTGCACACTATGGCGGTGCTTCAGGCGTACCAGACTGATCTGCTGAAAGACCTGGATAAGGCTTTCTATAAAGTCCAGGTATGAGCCCGAACAACCAGGGGTCCTAGCCCATCTCGGTCTGGGGGTCAGAGATGGGCTCAGAAGGCTAGTCTCGCGACTCATGCCCCTCCCCCGCCTGCGGGTAGGGCTAAAGAGAGGCATGGGTCAGAGAGAGGCAAAACCTGAGGGAGGTGTTCCGGATGAAGCGTCCTATATGACACTTTCGTCCGGACCAGAGTAAGACATCTACTCCTTTCCCTTAGGGGGGCATCGGCCCTCTTGATCCTCTCTAATTCCCCTGCAACCAATGGATGAGTACGATCCATTTCTAAAGGCTATCGGCTATCGCAGTGATTACATCACTCGTCGATACTAGATCCAGGCTAGTAGCGCTTCCTGTGGGTTGAGCTAGCATCGCTCCCCTCACCATAGAGGGTCACCTATGAGCATGCCGCTCCCTTCTGAGCGTCTAAATCTCCACTCGCCAGAGCTCGTTGTTGGTCGAGCTAGCATTGCTCCCCTCAACTAGAGGGTCACCTATGAGCGTGCCGCTCCCTTCTGAGCGTTTGAGTTCTCCTCTTATTCTGAAGAATGTGTTCTCCGCTCCCCAGAGCTCTGCGATTGGTCGCTCTCCTGTTGGTCGAGCTAGCCTTGCTCCCCTCACCTTAGAGGGTCACCTATGAGCATGCCGCTCCCTTCTGAGCGTCTAAGTTTCCTCTCATCTGAGGAATGAGTTCTCCGCTCTCCAGAGCTCGCTGTTGGTAGAGCGAGCGTTGCTCCTTTCACCTAGATGGTCATTTATGAGCATGCCGCTCCCTTCGGAGCGTCTGAGTTCCTTCTCATTTCTGAGGAATGAGTTATCCGCTCCCCAGAGCTCTGTGATAGATTGCTCTCCCTGATTGATCGAGCTAGCCTTGCTCCCCTCACTATGGAGGGTTAACTAGGAGCATGCCGCTCCTTTCTGAGCGTCTAAGTTTCCTCTCATCTGAGGAAGGAGTCCTCCGCTCTCCAGAGCTCGCGGTCGGTAAGAGCTAGCATTGCTCCCCTCACCTAGAGGGTCATTTATGAGCATACTGCTCCCTTCTGAGCGTCTGAGTTTCCTCTCATTTTGAGTTTCTCCGCTCCCTAGAGCTCTGTGATAGGTCGCTCTCCTTGCTGGTCGAGCTAGCATTGCTCCCCTCACTACTGAGGGTCATTTTTAGAGCATGCCGCTCCCTTCTAGGCGTGAGGAATGGTTTCTCCGCTCTCCAAAGCTCCTTATGGGTAGAGCCAGCACTGCTCCCCTCACACAGAGGGTCACTTATGAGCATACCGCTCCCTTATGGGCGTCTGAGTTCCCTCTCATTTTGGGGAATGAGTGTTCCGCCCTCCAGAGCTTGCTGTCGGTAGAGCTAACTTTGCTCCCCTCACCTAGAGGGTCACCTATGAGCATACCGCTCCCGTCTGAGCGTCTGAGTTTCCTCTCATTCTGAGGAATGAGTTCTCCGCCCTCCAGGGCTCGTGCTGGTCGAGCTAGCTTTGCTCCCCTCATTTAGAGGGTCATCTATGAGCAGGCCGCTCCCTTCTGAGCGTCTGAGTTCCCCTCTCATTCTGACGAATGAGTTCTCCGCTCTCCAGAGCTCTGTGATAGGTCGCTCTCCGTGTTGGTCGAGCTAGCATGGCTCCCCTCACCATAGAGGGTCACTTATGAGCATGCCGCTCCCTTCTGGGCGTCTGAGTCCCCTCACGTTAAGGGATGAGTCCTCCGCTCTTAGAGCTCCTCATTGGTAGAGCTAGCACGGCTCCCCTCACCAACGAGGGTCACCTATGAGCGTGCCGCTCCTGTCTGAGCGTCTGAGTTCCCTCTCATTTCGAGGGGTGTTTTCTCCGCTCTCCAGAGCTCGCTGTCGGTAGAGCTAGCATTTCTCCCCTCACCATAGAGGGTCGTTTATGAGCATGCCGCTCCCTTCTGAGCGTCTGAGTTCCCCCTTGCTCTGAAGGGTGAATAGTTCTCCGCCCCGGAGCCATAGAACGTTACCCATCTAGATAAGTGCACACGCTAAGATCTTTGGGCACTTCTGAAAAATCCACTCAGTGGTAAGATCGCACATCAAGTGTTTTTGCGTTCTTTCAAAAAATCCATGTTATGGTAAGTGCGCACGCTAGGCTTTGGGCACTTTTTAAAATCCACTCAAGTGGTAAGTTCGCACGTCAAAGATTCTGCGTTCTTTCTAAAAATCCCGTAAGGGTAGGGTTACGCGCACAGCTTCGTGCCCTCTTCTGAGCTGGTTAAAGCCCCGGCTTGTGCCTTGGGCCCCGCTCCTTTTGTCCCATATGGGTTGGGTTCCAAAAAGGGTGTTGCTACCAAAGGGTCTGTTGAGACAGTCCCTCAGCAAGCTTGTGCAGAGCAAGCGGTAGCTTCTGAGTGACCGGCCAGGACCTAGTTATTACCACTAGGTGCTTGGCCATATTCCCTTAAAGGAATCGTTCTGATTCCAGACCTTTGAGCTCTACCCTGGGTCCGGTAGTTCCGGCACCCAGCAGGTAAGGATTTTAGGGTATGTAGCTCAGGCTTCTGGCCGTAGGGGATAATGTCACTGACAGCCATCAACCGTCCCGGGGGCAACTCCCTTAGCCCGGTAGAGTTGGCTTAGTGCTCGCCTTTTTTGCGAAATTGGCTTGCACTCCCCTCAGCATGGCGGCGTGGGTATAGCGTTCCCCGTAGCGACCCCTAGGGGACGCAGTTCGAGTTCCCATGAAGGGGAACGTCTCAGGTTACGTATGTAACCATGGTTCCCCGAGTGGGGAACGAGACACTGCGTCCCCTAGGCTTTGGGCCATGCTTCGGACGCAAGCTTCAGACGAAGAAGCTGATGATGTAATCTCCCGGCGGCACTTATATTGTGGCACGCCGGTAGTGACGTCATGGGCTGTCGCCGGCCAACAGGTGGTGTTTTTAAATATGTATCTTCAGACACGAGTCACGCTGAGGTGTTCCCCGTAGCGACCCCTAGGGGACGCAGTGTCTCGTTCCCCACTCGGGGAACCATGGTTACATACGTAACCTGAGACGTTTTTTTTCATATTTTTGATACAGCCTCGATGATAAGAAACATTAAAAACGTACAGATTGCAAACGTTTGAACTGTAGTGTACATCTGTAATTTATATTTGTTAAAAAAACGATAATGTACGTAAAAGTACCAAACATAATTTAATTTTATTCATTGATATATAATACTTAATTCATAGATTGAAACTTGGACTTATTTTCTTGCATGTTTATGGAAATACATCCACATTCATACAACATCTGCTGTATAAACATCGGTCATGAATCCTGTAATATCATTTATCAGCACTGATGATTTAATAATCGCTTGGATCTCGTGGAGTTTGAGGAGTTTCGGATATGATCAATATGATCGTGGCTGTTTGCTCGGTCTAAACCCGAGACGTGTGTCAGAATAATATAAAAACTATCTCTGGAATTATATTTCATATCAGATATCAGCTGAAATGGGCTTTTGTTCAAGCTGGGTCAGACTTCAAACGTCTTCAGAGATTACAGAGCTCAGAGTTTGGCTTTTACAAAAAACTGTTTATATGATCCAAAAATACAGTACAATTGTGTTTTCTAATGTAAAACAGCTGTGAAACTGTCATTGATTTCTGTATTTTCAGCATCATTACTCCAGTCTTCAGTGTCACATGATCTTCAGAAATCATCATAATATGCTGATTTATTATCAATGTTGAAAACGGTTGTGCTGAGCAATTTTTTTGTGAAGGACTTTACAAATTAGTGCATTTCTTCAAATATTTGATGCTTTTAGGTCAAATGACTATCAGGTCTGTTATATATCTGATATGAAATCTTGTTTTCTGAAAAATTGAGTTTATGCTTAAACAAGATTTCTACCAGCGTGGAAAGAAAAATTAACTTTCAAAATGAAACCAGAATCTTTTTTTTTTCTTGTTTTAAAACATAAACTAAATATAAGTTTAGATATTTTCTAGAAAACAAGACTTAATAACTGAAATTAATTTCCCGCTCGAGTAACTGCGTCTTGATTTAACAAGACAATATGCCAGGTAAGATAACAAGTAACAAATTTTTTTTTGTAACGTTATAAATGTCACTATTTTTGTTACATTATGAATGTCTTGTAATATTATAAAAGTCATTTTTTGTAACATTATCAATGTCTTTTGTAACATTAAAATGTCAATTTTTGTAACACTATAAATGTGATTTTTTTGTACAAAACTACTTTTTTATTTTTTTTACATTATAAACATATTTTGTAACACTATAAATGTTATTTTTTATAAAAAAACTATTTTTTTTAACATTATAACATATTTTTGTAACACTATAAATTTGATTTTTTTGTACAAAACTACTTTTTTATTTTTTTACATTATAAACATATTTTGTAACACTATAACATATTTTGTAACACTATAAATGTGATTTTTTGTAAAAAACAACTTTTTTATTTTTTTACATTATAAACATATTTTGTAACACTATAAATGTGAATTTTTGTAAAAAAACAACTTTTTATTTTTTTAACATTATAACATTTTGTAACACTATAAATGTGATTTTTTTTTATTTTTTAACATTATAACATATTTAGTAACACTATAAATGTGATTTTTTGTAAACAACTTTTTTCTTTTTTTTAACATTATAACATATTTTGTAACACAAAAAATGTGATTTTTTTTAACATTATAAACATATTTTGTAACACTATAAATGTGGATTTTTGTAAAAAACACCTTTTTTATTTTTTAACATTATAAACATATTTTGTAACACTATAAATGTGAATTTTTGTAAAAAACAACTTTAATTTTTTTTAACATTATAACATTTTGTAACACTATAAATGTGATTTTTTTATTTTTTTTGTAAAAATTTTGTAAAAAACAACCTTTTTATTTTTTTAACATTATAACATATTTTGTAACACTATAAATGTGATTTTTTTTTATTTTTTAACATTATAAACATATTTTGTAACATTATAAATGTGATTTTTTTTTTTTTAAACATTATAAACATGTTTTGTAACACTATAAATGTGATTTTTTTGTAAACAACTTTTTTCTTTTTTTAACATTATAACATATTTAGTAACACTATAAATGTGATTTTTTTGTAAACAACTTTTTTCTTTTTTTTAACATTATAACATATTTTATAACACTAAAAATGTGATTTTTTTTTAACATTATAAACATATTTTGTAACACTATAAATGTGGATTTTTGTAAAAAACAACTTTTTTAATTTTTTAACATTATAAACATATTTTGTAACACTATAAATGTGAATTTTTGTAAAAAACAACTTAAATTTTTTTAACATTATAACATATTTTATAACACTAAAAATGTGATTTTTTTTAACATTATAAACATATTTTGTAACACTATAAATGTGGATTTTTGTAAAAAACAACTTTTTTAATTTTTTAACATTATAAACATATTTTGTAACACTATAAATGTGAATTTTTGTAAAAAACAACTTAAATTTTTTTAACATTATAACATTTTGTAACACTATAAATGTGATTTTTTTTATTTTTTAACATTATAAACATATTTTGTAACATTATAAATGTGATTATTTTTTTTTTAAACATTATAAACATGTTTTGTAACACTATAAATGTGATTTTTTTGTAAACAACTTTTTTCTTTTTTTAACATTATAACATATTTAGTAACACTATAAATGTGATTTTTTTGTAAACAACTTTTTTCTTTTTTTTAACATTATAACATATTTTATAACACTAAAAATGTGATTTTTTTTTAACATTATAAACATATTTTGTAACACTATAAATGTGGATTTTTGTAAAAAACAACTTTTTTAATTTTTTAACATTATAAACATATTTTGTAACACTATAAATGTGAATTTTTGTAAAAAACAACTTAAATTTTTTTAACATTATAACATTTTGTAACACTATAAATGTGATTTTTTTTATTTTTTAACATTGTAACATTTTGTAAAACTATAAATGTGATTTTTTTTGTACAAAACAACTTATTTTATTTTTTAACATTATAAACATATTTTGTAACACTATAAATGTTATTTTTTATAAAAAAAAACATTTTTTAACATTATAACATATTTTGTAACACTATAAATGTGAATTTTTGTAAAAAACAACTTTTTTATTTTTTTAACATTATAACATATTTTGTAACACTATAAATGTGATTTTTTATTTTTTACATTATAAACATATTTTGTAACACTATAAATGTGATTTTTTTTATTTTTTAACATTATAAACATATTTTGTAACACTATAAATGTGAATTTTTGTAAAAAACAACTTTAATTTTTTTTAACATTATAACATTTTGTAACACTATAAATGTGATTTTTTTTTATTTTTTAACATTGTAACATTTTGTAAAACTATAAATGTGATTTTTTTTTGTACAAAACAACTTATTTTATTTTTTAACATTATAAACATATTTTGTAACACTATAAATGTGAATTTTTGTAACATTATAAATATCAATTTCTGTAATACTATAAATATCTTTTGTAACATTACAAATTACACAATGTTTGTAGCATTGTAAACATCTTTTGTAACATTCTAAAAATCATATTTTTTTGGTGACATCATCATGTCTTTATTAAATGCTATGTCACTGTGTCATGAATGTTTCTTTAGGTAAATGAAGCTCTTTTAAGGAGCATGAAGTGTTGAATTGAGTTATATCCTGAACTCTCTGCTGAGCTGTAAACACTTTTCTGACGGCTGGATGTTCTTCAGTTAGACCGGATCGACTGCGGATGAACAATGCTGCTAAGAGCAGTCGACCTTTGACCCCGCACTGATGCTGTATTCAGTCAGACGGGGCTCCGGAGCGCTGTTAATTATGTCTCACTGATGGCCGATCCATCAAGTGGGACGAGACGGGAAATAAACGGAGAAGTGCAGAGAAGTATCTGTGTGATGATCCTCTCCAGCCGAGAGAAACACGCCACAACCTGCTGCAGTCTAATATTTAATAACAGCCCTGCATCTGAATGAAATCTGCTGATTTCTGAAAACAAAGGCCTACTATTAACACATGAAGATTTCTTTAACTTAGGAATATCATTTTTTTTCAGTGTTACTGTTGGTCATTTTAGTACTAATATAGTAGTAACTAATTTAGTAAGTAATTTTTGTAACATTATAAATATAAAAAAGTAACATAAGTGATATTGTAACATTATAAATATAAAAAAGTAATATAAGTGATTTTGTAAAATTATAAATATAAAAAGTAAAATAAGTGATTTTGTAACATTATAAATATAAAAAAGTAACATAAGTGATTTTGTAAAATTATAAATATAAAAAGTAAAATAAGTGATTTTGTAACATTATAAATATAAAAAAGTAACTTAAGTGATTTTGTAACATTATAAATATAAAAAAGTAACAAGTGATTTTGTAACATTATAAATATAAAAGAGTAACATAAGTTATTTTATTACATTATAAATATAAAAAGTAACTTAAGTGATTTTGTAACATTATAAATATAAAAAAGTAACATAAGTGATTTTGAAACATTCTAAATATAAAAAAGTAACATAAGTGATTTTGTAAAATTATAAATATAAAAAGTAAAATAAGTGATTTTGTAACATTATAAATATAAAAAGTAACATAAGTGATTTTGTAATATTATAAATATAAAAAGTAACTTAAGTGATTTTGTAACATTATAAATATAAAAAAGTAACTTAAGTGATTTTGTAACATTATAAATATAAAAAAGTAACTTAAGTGATTTTGTAACATTATAAATATAAAAGAGTAACATAAGTTATTTTATTACATTATAAATATAAAAAGTAACTTAAGTGATTTTGTAACATTCTAAATATAAAAAAGTAACATAATTGATTTTGAAACATTCTAAATATAAAAAAGTAACATAATTGATTTTGAAACATTATAAATATAAAAAAGTAACATAAGTGATTTTGTAACATTATAAATGTCATATTTTTTGTAACTTTATAAATGTCTTGTCCCTGAAGCTGCAGAAGAGTCCATTAAAACACTTAAACACACACAGCAGACTGTATGAAATATGTTAGTATGTTGTTATTCAGCAGTGTTTGAGATATAATAAGGGACAGCACATGCTGTGAGAGATCCAGAGGAAGAGCAGATAAGACTGCTCTGTATTCACAGCATGTGTTACTGTCTGACCTGTGACCCGCTCAGATTACACTCCGCTCCAAACCAACCTTTCTCCTCACACAAACCCTACAGTTTCTCTCCGGCTTTTATACAATACAGCTACAGAAGCCTCAGGATGACTCAAGCATTTCTATATTAACATGTTATTATTAATCTAGAGATATCTCATCTATATTAAAATGCTAAAAATAAACACATTAAATCGAGATATAAACTTAAATCATATTTCTTCTCTTTATGGAAACTTCTGTAATCATGGAGTTACAGGGAATTGTGACTAATTGATCTAATGTTTCAAAAATCAACTTTTATTTTTTACTAAAAACATTTAGGAATAAAGCAGTTTTCATAAAAACAGCAGAAATACCTGAAAATAAATAAATCATTATAACTATATATAAATATATATTTATTTGCCGTCTATTTTTGTTTATGTATAGCCAATATATGTATGCATATATTTTTTTCTTCTATGAAACTTTTAAAGAATTGTTAATATTTCATGTATCAACAGTTAGTTTCTTTTAATAAAAACTACTGGAAAACAAGCAAAGTTTACAAAAATGTATTTTTTTTTTATATAATCTTAAATATAATACATATTTACAAATATATATATTGTATATATATAATATTTTTGTATTAAAATTGTATTATAATCATATAGGTATATATATGTGTGTGTGTGTGTGTATGTATGTATATGTGTATGTATTTCAATATATATATATATATATATATGTGAAAATAAATAAATACATAAATACGTAAATAAATAAATAAATAAATAATTAAATAAATAAATAAATACATAAATTATGTTAATAAATGAATGAATACATAAATAAAAATAAATAAATACAGATAATCTCTTAAGATACGAACTCAAATCATATTTCTCCTTTCTTCTGGAAAATTCTAGAATCACAGGTTTTAAAGAATTGTGACTAATTAATTTAATGACTTGACGATCTTCATCTATTGCATGTATTTCTTTACTTTCAGTTATTATATTTTTACATAAATTTGCATAGTAATTGTACTTTCAGTTATTATATTTTTACATAAAATTACATAGTAATTGTATTGATATCTGATAATATTACATGCTGCAAAAAAGATACAATATAGAGTTTCACAATATTACAAACACAGCTAAGTTTACTTTGTCTCGTCGAATCGTTATTAATGTTCCATCTTTGTAGTTCATTGTAGATTTTGTGTAGTTCTGTCATGATATGATGGGTTTAGTGATAAAAGATGGTTAAATGACTGTTAATTTGTTGCAGATTTAGAGTGCAATCCCAGGAAAGTTTGAGTTTAGTATTTAATTGACATTCATCGGTAACGAGCATCGGCGAAACCCATCGGTCACTGGAGCATCATGGGAAATGATTTATTCAGGACTCTCTTCGGTGATTAATTCATAGCTCTTACGACAGGTTGACTCTCGGCTGATCCTCGTTATCCTGCGGATCACACACAGGGTCATCAGCACAACTCTTAATGAGGATCCACCGAGCTTATGTTTTAATGCGTACGGCCTTTATCACATTTCCAGAGCTCTCAGAATCAAGAGTTTATCAGAGACGCACGCTTATTCAGAGCTTTTCTTCCTTTCAGTTCCCGTACGGACAAAGAAAAGCACGTTTTAACTTCCATATACCAAAATATGATTCAAAATATATTTGAGGGCCTAAAAAAATTATAATCTGGAAATAGTAGCCAGACAATAGAAATCAAAACTATATAAAACAAATATTTTAATATATGTTTATATGTAATATTAATTAGTGCTGTCAAATGATTGATTAATCGCATCTAAAATACAAGTTTTTGTTTACATAATATATGTGTGTGTACTGTGACTATATATTATATACGCCGCAAAAAATCATTTCATAAACAAGCATTTCTGCCTCGTTTCCCAAATATCTGAACATTCATAAATCGACTTAAGATAGCAAAATGACTTAAGATACGAAGTCTTGTTTTCTGAGAAATGATCAAAATAGTGAGTTTATGAATAAATATCTGCTAATGGAGTCAGAAATATGAAACTAACTTTTCCTCTTTTGAATTAAGATCTTGTTTTTATACATAAACTCACGTAATTTTGATATAAAAACAAGATTTAATATTTAAAGTTATTTTCCTTCTAAATGTGTCATAATATAAGGATGTTCGTAACATTATAAATATAAAAAAGTAACATAAGTGATTTTGTAACATTATAAATATAAAAAGTAACATAAGTGATTTTGTAACATTACAAATATAAAAAGTAACATAAGTGATTTTGTAACATTATAAATATAAAAAGTAACATAAGTGATTTTGTAACATTATAAATATAAAAAAGTAACTTAAGTGATTTTGTAACATTATAAATATAAAAAAGTAACATAAGTGATTTTGTAACATTACAAATATAAAAAGTAACATAAGTGATTTTGTAACATTATAAATATAAAAAGTAACATAAGTGATTTTGTAACATTATAAATATAAAAAAGTAACTTAAGTGATTTTGTAACATTATAAATATAAAAAGTAACTTAAGTGATTTTGTAACATTATAAATATAAAAAAGTAACATAAGTGATTTTGTAACATTACAAATATAAAAAGTAACATAAGTGATTTTGTAACATTATAAATATAAAAAGTAACATAAGTGATTTTGTAACATTATAAATATAAAAAAGTAACTTAAGTGATTTTGTAACATTATAAATATAAAAAGTAACATAAGTGATTTTGTAACATTATAAATATAAAAAGTAACATAAGTGATTTTGTAACATTATAAATATAAAAAAGTAACATAAGTGATTTTGTAATATTATAAATATAAAAAGTAACATAAGTGATTTTGTAACATTATAAATATAAAAAAGTAACATAAGTGATTTTGTAACATTATAAATATAAAAAGTAACATAAGTGATTTTGCAACATTAGAAATATAAAAAACTAACATAAGTGATTTTGTAATATTAATAAATAATAAAAACAATAATTATGCTTCTCTGGACATTGTTTGGTCAGATATTTCAGTATAACGACGACTCTGTATTGATCATTGTCTCTCAATCAAGTGATTTTATTCATATTATGAAGGTGTTTTAGAAATAAATCTGTCTATTAGGAACATGTTTCATTGGCTGGAGATAAAGTCCGTCAGCGTGAGCGTTTATTATCATTATGGCAGTAATTGCGACAGGCCACTATGAATATCATTTCAATTGCATGATCTATTAAGATGCCGGACTGTTTTAATTATGCATGTCCAGCAGAGTCGTTCGTTAAGCCCGCCAGCAAAATGAACTACATTTGAGTTAATGCTATTTAATTATTGTAAAACGAATTGGTAATTGTTAGACTGCCTCAATGAATCAGTTCATGTTTCCACCTCCAGTTCGTCGACCTCCTACACAACTATGGGAAGACTGTCATGTAGATGAGTGTGTTTCTTCATCAGGTTTGTAGAAATGTGTCTCAGCAATGGAAGTGAATGGGTGCCGTCAGAATGAGAGTCTGATAAAAACATCACAATAATCCACAGTCCATCAGTTATCATCTGGAGAAGACAAAAGATGAAACTAATCCAGCATTAAGATGTTTTTAACTCAAATTCTAGTCCATAATACCATAAGAACTCTTCCTCAGTGATAAAGTGCATCTGCTGTTGTTATCGAGTCACATATTAGTTTAAAGCTGTTTTGATCTGTGCAGATTTCTCTCCTGATTCAGACCAGAACACTTTATCACTGAGGAAGAGTTATTATAGATTATCAGCTACAGAGAATGTTCTCAGAACTAACATTACTCGAGTAACATTAATGAAATGTTCGTTCATTCGTTCAAATAAGGTTGCCAAATTATTAGCACAAAAACATTATTTAAACATTGCTCATGGAATATCTTTTTCTGAAGTGTTTTCGTTGCATGTTTTTCTGAAGTGTTTTCACTGAATGTTTTTCTGAAGTGTTTTCACTGAATGTTTTTCTGAAGTGTTTTCACTGAATGTTTTTCTGAAGTGTTTTCACTGAATGTTTTTCTGAAGTGTTTTCGTTGCATGTTTTTCTGAAGTGTTTTCGTTGCATGTTTTTCTGAAGTGTTTTTAATGTTACACTTGTTTCAGAACATTCCGAGAAAATTCAAAAGTAACGTTTCTGCGTAACGTTTGAAAAATGATACAATGAAACGTTTCCTTGTTCCTTATTTGCATAACCAAGATTTTAAAACATTTTAAAAAACTGCATGTTTTGAACGTTCAGAGAACATTCAGATATAATGTTTTCATAACTTAATGGGAACATTAAGAAAATGAACATATTTTTGTTAACTAGAATTTGAGTTAAAAACATCTTAATGCTGGATTAGTTTCATCTTTTGTCTTCTCCAGATATTAACTGATGGACTGTGGATTATTGTGATGTTTTTATCAGACTCTCATTCTGACGGCACCCATTCACTTCCATTGCTGAGACACATTTCTACAAACCTGATGAAGAAACACACTCATCCCGATCTCTGATGACCCGAGGATGAACACATGTTCAATTAACGCACCCTTTTGGGAAGTCAAACAGATCCTTGAGTTTTATGAAAGCCGAATAATATTCCGGTAAAACTCCAGCAGAAGTCCTTCCTATTTCCATGTAAATCTGAGACTGTAGTTCTCGACTCGCATGAGCCGAATCATCATATATCACACGTCTCTCTTTTCTAAATCTGGATTTCATAATTAGATTTGCTTATGTGCGGCGAGGCCACATTCACTCTAATCTATTTATGCATTCCCTTTTTCAAGCCTCATTGAGATTCTATCGCCTCATATTTGCACGTCGGCTGTCAAAAACGGCCTTCCTTTTCCTCACAATTTAAAGCTCATTTCCCGAGCGATTGTTCGACGGCTGGACTCAGCCTTCCGGAACTTCAGGGACATCATTTTCATTTCTCAAGTAATTTCTATGTGGATACGAACACACAAAACCAAACACTGGCAATCCTGAAGAGGTTTATTATGCGTGTTGCACACTACAGAGTTTCAGGCCAAGGAAGCATTTTAAAGGAATGTTCTGGGTTCAATATCAATCAAATATACTAAAATGTATTTTAAATATATGTTGTAAACAATTAAATTAAATATTTTTGAAATTTTAAATAGATTTAGTTTCACCAATATATATTTAAAAAGTATTTTAGGAGTAAGAAAATACATTTCAAATCTTTAGGCTAAATGCAAATGTGGACAGAATTAAAAATAATAATGATATAATTTTGTTTAATTATTGGAAAATAATTTCAAATGCATTATTTGGATAAATACAGCAAAGTTTTCTTCAAATGTGACGTGTGAATGTATTTTATTGGATTAAAGATGTATCAAATGCAAAATATTTGTAAAAACATATTGATATATTTTAAATATTTTCAAATGTCTGCAATAAAAAGGGCAAAAATATATTGGTAGAAAATATATTTACATAAATATTTTTTTTAACTAACTTGTTTTTTGTAGAAAAAATAATATTTATTTTTTACAATATATATATTCCATGTGGATAAGCTCAATCGTCTTCACTTGTTTACCACAGAAAAAATAATTTGCATTAATTCAAGTCTCATTATTTTTTAATCTGTGAAGTTTCTGAGCTTGACTGTATTTCTCTTTAAATATCACACACTAATGTGGCTCAGCTGTTCAACTGAAGATAATGAGCTTTATTATCCAAACGCCGTCCATAGAGTTTAACTTCTATTAAACACTTTAATCCTTTAACATGCAAACATCTGACAATCATTCTCATCTCTGTTTACTGTATTTTCTCTTTCTCATCTGTTATTCCGTTCATTAAGATTAGTTTTGAAGGAGTCTGAAGGATTGATTATGATGGAGAAAAGCATGAACATCCTAAAGTCTCATTGCATTACATTTCTCAGCAGATTTATTGAACTCCACAACCATTCCAACTCTTCTCTTGCAAAAGAGAAGTAAGAATAATTGAGCATCATGATGTGACGAGTGCTTAAACTCACTCATTACAGTAAACTGGTTTCTCTGGAACTGACTGCTGAAAGTCTCAGGCCGCAAACATAAAATATCAATAAAATAGTCATAAACAGATTGATTCTATGAGCTGAAACTCACAGATGAGAGCGATGAAATACATCTCAAATCTCAGAATTGTGAGATATAAACTCAGAATCACCAGAAAAACAATATTACAATATATAAACTCAGAATTACCAGAAATAAATATTACAATATATAAACTCAGAATTACCAGACATAAATATTGCGAGATATAAATTCAGAATTAAAGAAGAAAGTACAATTTACAAGATATAAACTCAGAATCTTAAGAAAAAAGTTTAAATTGTTCAAATTTAAAATAAAATTAAAAGTCAGAATTTTGAGATATAAACTCAGAATTACCAGAAAAAATATTGTGAGATATAAATTCTGAATTAAAGAAGAAAGTAAAAGTAACAAGATATAAACTCAGAATTGTGAGAAGAAAATCTATGCTGCGAGACAGAAATTCAGAATTGAGTATAAAGTAAAAATTGTGATATATATATATATATATATATATATATATATATAAATCTGAATTGTGAGACCTAAACCCAGAATTACCAGGGAAAAATATTATCATTATGAGATATAAACTCAGAATTGTGAGGAAAAAAAATGTATATTGCGAGACTGAAATTCAGAATCTTAAGAAAAAAGTAAAAATTGTCCGAATTTAAAATAAATAAAAGTCATAATTCTGAGATATAAACTCAGAATTACCAGAAGTAAAATATTACAATATATAAAGTCAGGAATTACCAGAATAAATATTGTGAGATATAAATTCAGAATTAAAGAAGTAAAATTTACAAGATATAAACTCAGAATTAAGAAAAAAGTAAAAATTGTCCAAATAAAAAATTCAACAAAAAAGTCAGAATTATGAGATATTAACTCCGAATCACCAGAAACAAAATATTACAATATATAAACTCAGAATTGTGAGAAGAAAATATATGCTGCGAGACAGAAATTCATAATTGAGTAAAAAGAAAAAATTGTGATATATATATATAAATATATTACAATATATAAACTCAGAATTGTGAGGGAAAAAAATGTATATTGCGAGACTGAAATTCAGAATTGAGGAAAAAAGTAAACTCAGATATAAACTCAGAATCTAAAGGGAAAGGTGAACATTGTGATAATAATAATAAAAAGATAATTGTGAAGATAGAAGTTGCTTTTTATTTTTTTGTTGCATGGTGGAAACATTTGCCAGACAAATCTGATCCATGTGAATAAAAACGAACTGTGAAGCATCTTCATGTGTACGTCATGTCTCCTGCCGAGAGTAAAGTGGTTCAGTGCGAGTGTTTTATCTCGTCTGAGGAGTTCTGCCGATGATGAGATCAGCTTTACTCTGATCAAGGAATTCAATTAGTCACTGGCAGAGAGTTCAGAGTCGCTTGGATCTCAGCTAATTAACCTGTCGTCAAACGGGCCGACCTCATCCAGAAGCTCGTTAGAGGAACATGTTGAGTGTCATCGGTCAGCGCTCGCCAATTTCATTCATCTGGACCAATCGCTCAACTACCGCTCATCAAAGTTTGGGATGAGAAATTAATATTCTATTCATCAACGACGCATTAAACTGATGAAAAGTGAAAGTAAAGGCATTCATAATGTTACAGTAGATTTCTATTTCAAACAAATGCTGTTCTTTTGAACTTTCTATTCATCCATGAATCCTGAAAAATAAAATGTATCACGGTTTCCACAAAAATATAATCAGAAATGTTTCTTGAGCAGTATATTATTATGATTTCTGAAGATCATGTGACACTGAAGACTGTAAATACATTAGAATCATAGAAATAAATTACATTATAACTGATATTCACATAGAAAACATCTGTTTTAGATTATAATCAGAGGTGGACAGTAGAGAAGTATTTTTATTTCCACAGTATTTTTCTTTATAAAACTTTACTTCACAACATCCCAAAGCGTAATATTGCACTTCTTACTGCACTACATTTCATATTAAATATCATTTAATTACATTAGAAATCCACTACTTTCTTATTTTTACTATTTTTGAAAAAATTTTTTATCTTAGATAAGGTAAACAAAAAATTATTGAATACTAAAATCATTTTTTTGAATGTTAAATTCCAAAAAATTAAAGTATTTAATTAAAAAAAATTGGCTTAAATTATTTTTTTATTAAACGAAAAAAAATTACCAAAAAAAAAAAATTTTCTTTTTAACACAACTTTAATTTCATGAAATGCAGTGACCGAGTACAAAAATTATGACATTATGTTTTGGAATGTAGTGAAGTAAAGTTTCCCAAAGAAAAACACTGATAAACTACAGATACTTTAAATTTACACGAGTAAAGTAAAAATACTTCACTACTGTCTGCCTCTGATTGTAATAATATTTCACTTTTTTTGTATATTTAAGCAACAGCAGTGGTCTGAAATAGAAAATAATTCAGTTGAGAAACCAACAAAAATCTAAACAAAATAAATGTTTTTTTTGGAAAATCCTAATACACATGCGCACGCACGCACGCACACACACACACACACACACGCTCAGGCACGCAGACGCACACTCGTGCACACACACACATACGCACGCATGCACACACACACACACACACACACACACACACACACACACACACACATGCGCACACACACACACACACACACACACACACACACACACACACACACACACACACACACACACACACACACGTTCACGCACGCAGATGCACACGCACACAACAAATTAGTAAGGTTATGAGAAGAACTCAAAATCACAGAAAACACTTTTGATACATGTTGATTCAATTTGATACAGCATATAATTGATATCTACTTTGGAATTAAAACTGGATACTTATGACTTTATTCATTGGCTCATATATATATATATATGACATCAAGAAATGAAATTCATCATAAAATGAAGCTCCATATCAGCTCTATATCTCCAGTAATATGTCTTATTAAGATGAGATTGTATATAACACGATGCTGATCGAGAGATGAAGAAATAAGATCCTGATGATCAGATTTGAGACTGAAACATGATTGATGGAGAATCAAGTAAAGCTGTGTTCAGAAAGTGTTCATCTGGAGATATGACTGCAGTTATTCTGATCAAAACCAGTTCGTTTGACACGTTTCTACAATTACACTAAAAGAGCTTTTACTGGATGAAACACGGTAAACTATAACTCAGTGACAGAGGACATGAGGAGATTGATGGCACAGTTTGATCATTTAGTGCTGTAGAATTAGAGTCAAAAGCGATGCAGTAGCTTTATAGGGTTAATAATGAATTGTTAATAACTGAACAGAGATTGAGCGGTCAGTAGAAGTCAGTCGAGCAGAGAGAGTCAGAGACTGTAAACGAGATACGAGCACTAATGAGGAGCTGAACTCTGGCTCGTGTAGAAAGGTGACAGCGGCACGATTATCTTTTCTCCTCGGGGTCACCTGATCTGACTTTACCACATTACCTGTGCTTCACTAACAGAGATATTCTCTCGATACTACATGTTTATGTATATATATACTGTATGTGCATTATGTATGTTTTGTCAACCTTAAAATCTTTACTTTAGAAATAAATCTGTAAATGTTCAGTTGAATCCTCAGCTGATTAATTAATTCAATTTTATTTTATTTTATTTTATTTATCTTATTTTGTATTTATTTTTTATTTTTTTGTATTATTTTATTATTTTTTTATTATTATTATTTTTTTATAATTCTTTTTCTTATTACTTTATTTTATTTTATTATTATTATTTATATTATTATTATCATTATGTTTTTTTTATTTATTTAATTTCATTTAATTTCATTTAATTTTATTTAATTTTATTTAAATTTTTAATTTTATTTTATTATTATTTTTATTTATTTATAATTATTTATTTATTATTATTATTATCATTATTGTTTTAATTACGTAATTATTTTAATTTGATTTAATTTTGTCACTCACTCCAGGATCCTATCATAGAAATCAATGTTGATTTTTGACAGATTGATGCCAATCCTGCTGTCAATTATACATTTTAGTTAAAGTCAGTTTGTTAGTTAATTTGAATTTTTTATTTTATTTCATTTGTTTATTTTAAAGTTAGTCTTGCATGTTTAGCCAACCTTAAACTCTTGTTTACTTTAGATGAAAATCTGTAAATGTTCTGTTGGTTTCTCAACTGATTCAGTAAATTAAATTAAATTAAATTATTTTTTTATTATTGTGTTATTTTAATTTAAATGTATTTATTTAACAATTAATTTGATTTGATTTAATAACCACATTTATTTTTTTATTTATATTTAAGAATTTTTTCACTATTATATTTACTAATATTTTTTACTATTACTTAAGCTGAAACTAAAATATATTTACATATAATAATATTAAATTAAATTATAATATATATATTTTTTTTATTTTCAATTTAATTTTAATGTATACATTTTTTTTATTTTAATTATTGTTTTGTATTTGATCTGTTATATTACTTAAGATGGAACTAAAATATATTTGCATATAATTCATAATCATGAAAACAATTCTAATAGTAATAATTAATATATTTGGATTGTTTCTTTGTTTTTATTCATCAAGGCTGCATTTATTTGATAAAAATACAGTAAAAATAGTGAAATATTATTCAATTTTAAAGTAGCTGTTTTCTATGTGAATATGTGTTAAACTGTAATTTATTTCTGTATTTTCAGCATCATTACTCCACTCTACAGTGTCACATGATCTTCAGAAATCATAATAATATGCAGATTTGCTGCTGGAGAAATGAGATGTTCTTCTGACTGTTATTTGATATGTCAGGTTTCGCAGGGTTAGTAAGCTCACAGCTTCATATATCATTGTTCTCTGTGCAGTAGATGAGTGTTGTTACTGTGCTCCGGTGTTTTGCTGGATCTCTGATTATTCTGCGGCGCTCAGGTAATTCAGGTTTCTATCGGATGTTCCTGACCTCGAGGATAGCCTCGGTAAACAGGCGAGGAGAAAGCCAGTCCTGAAACACAACAGCATAAATCAATGTTTGCGGCTTTCAGAGGAGCTGGATGAGATAATGGAGTAATATGTGCACTGAATATAATCACACTGAGAGACACGACTGAGATTAATATGCTGCTTGCATTGTTTCAGACATAAATCACATGCTAATGAGTGACAGCGAACAACATCTCTGTGCAAACTCACACTCAGACATTTAGCATACAGAAATCAGTGATATTGCATCAGATTACAGTAGATCTTTCATCAGTGTCTGTGATGCGTGAAAACATTTGAACAGAATGAAGATGTGTATATTTTTATTGTTTTGCCTGAATATCATATTTTGTCATTTAGTACTGACTTTCAGAAGATAGTTACATGTTTTCCAGAAGACAAAATAAGTTAAATTTACCCTGATCTTCACATTCAAAAGTTTTCACGCCCCGGCTCTTAATGCATGGTTTCTCCTTCTGGAGCATCAGCGAGTGTTTGAATCTTCTGTAATAGTTGCGTATGAGTCCCTCAGTCGTCCTCGGTGTGAAAAGAACATCATACAGTCATTTTTGGAAAGGGTTCAAATACACAAAAATGCTGGAAAACCACAGAATTAGTGTGAGCTGAAGGATTCACAGCAGACAGTTGAACTGTTCAGGACAAACAAACATGAACAACTATCACTAAACTAACAAACACAGCTGTGCATCATTCAGACAACAACACAGTGTTAAGAATCAAGGGGATGAAAACTTTTGAACGGAGTCATTATTATAAATCCAACTTATTTTCTCTTGTGGACTCAAACATGTTTTATGTGAAATATCTTATTCAGGTCAGTACTAAATAAACAATAGCATGCATTTTTTATGATTCCTCTTACTTGGTAAAATAATCTACATTTTGCAGATTCTGCAAGGTGTATGCAAACTTTTGACTTCAACTGTATATATATATAATTATATATATTTTTTAAATTATGTTTATTTAATTTTCATACAGATATTAAATAGTAATATTTAAAAAAAGAAACAAATAAAACTATTCACAGAAAAATATAAACATAAAAAAAAATATATATATACAACTATTAAAAATATTTTTGAAAAAATTAAATTAAGGCTGAAATAAAAAAAATATATAAGAAAAAAAAAAATTATATAGAAAAAAAATAAAAATTAGAAATATCTGAAATTGTTGTCTTGACAACTAACCGAAATAAATTAAAGGAGAAGCACTAAATTTACTAACTGGGACTAAATAAAAACTAAAACTGAAATAAAAACTAAGTAAACCTAAATAGTGATATTTAAAAAGAACAAAAACTGATACTCAAAATAATCTAAAATTAAAACTGAAAATATAAAAACAAAATCTAATTCAAATATCCACAAAAACTATAATAGTATATAAATAATATTAAAATAACACTAGATCCTACCGTGACTGATGCATCAGTGTTATTGACAACATTTATCTTCATGTTTCATCAAAATGACTCAAATTCATTTAAAGGTATAGTTTACCCAAAAATGAAAATTTGCAGAACACGTGCTCATCTTCATCCGAGATCAGGATGAGTTTGTTTCTTTCAGATTTGTGTCTCAGCAATGGATGCTCTGCAGTGAATGGGTGCCGGCAGAATGAGAGTCTGATAAAGACATCACAATAATCCACAGTCCATCAGTTAACATCTGGAGAAGACAAAAGATGAAACTAATCCAGCATTAAGATGTTTTAATGTCTAAAATATGAGTGCATAATTCATAATAACTCTTCCTCAGTGAAAAAGTGTTCTGGTCTGAATCAGGAGAGAAATCTGCACAGATCAAGCTCCGTTTACAAGATGATGTGATGTGTTTATCAGCTGTTTGGACTCTCATTCTGATGGCACCCATTCATTTGAATTTGATACACTTTTATTCTGCAGCAGAGTAGAAAGTAACTCATGTAAGCTTGTTCTCCTTTACCAGAAAAAGACTCCCGTGCCTAACGATCTAAACAATACTGTCTCCTTGAGTAGATCTTGAGAGAGCATTTTTTAGGAGCTTGTATTTTTTTAAGAAAATAATAACTTTATGAGTTCAGCTTGAGCATCTTGTCGTTTCAAAAGCTTCATTTGCTCAGATCCTCTGGGATTATCAGACGTTATTAGAGGCAGATGAAACTCCCTGCGAGAGCTTGGCTTTCACATCGGATGTGTTTCCCTCACGCAGCGCAGATGTTGATCTGCAGTTACACGACTCTCCTCCTCTCACAGCAGATGTGAATAAACAGCACATCTGGGCCAGTCTCAGGTGACCAACACGGACATCTGCAGCAAACACCAAGAGAAAACATTCCAGACATTCAGCTCTTACTACAGTGAAACAACTGCTGTAGAAACGACACTCACTCACAAATTGGAACTGAATGTCACAAATACTTTAATAGAAATGTATGATTGATTAAGATTGTTTCTGCCACAGGATGCAACTTTTTTTTATCTTACAACTTTTCTCTTGACCTTTTCTTTTGCACTTCTGGGGGAAAAAAACAACACAGAATTGAGATTTGAACTCATAATCATAAAATAAACTCATAATCACGATATAAATTCAGAATCGCGATATAAATTCAGAATCACGATATAAACTCAGAATCACGATATAAACTCAGAATCCCGATATAAATTCAGAATCACGATATAAACTCATAATCACGATATAAACTCATAATCACGATATAAACTCAGAATCACGATATAAACTCAGAATCACGATATAAACTCATAATCACGATATAAACTCAGAATCACGATATAAATTCAGAATCGCGATATAAATTCAGAATCACGATATAAATTCAGAATCACGATATAAACTCAGAATCACGATATAAATTCAGAATCGCGATATAAATTCAGAATCACGATATAAACTCAGAATCACGATATAAACTCAGAATCCCGATATAAACTCAGAATCACGATATAAACTCAGAATCCCGATATAAATTCAGAATCACGATATAAACTCATAATCACGATATAAACTCAGAATCACGATATAAACTCAGAATTGCGATATAAACTCAGAATCACGATATAAACTCAGAATTGCGATATAAACTCAGAATCACAATATCAATTCAGAATCACGATATAAACTCAGAATCACGATATAAATTCAGAATCACGATATAAACTCATAATCACGATATAAACTCAGAATCACGATATAAAATCAGAATCACGATATCAATTCAGAATCACGAAATAAACTCAGAATCACGATATAAATTCAGAATCACGATATAAACTCAGAATCCCGATATAAACTCAGAATCACGATATAAACTGAGAATCATGATATAAACTCAGAATCACGATATAAACTCAGAATCCCGATATAAATTCAGAATCACGATATAAACTCAGAATCACGATATAAACTCAGAATCGCGATATAAACTCAGAATCACGATATAAACTCAGAATCGTGATATAAACTCAGAATCACGATATAAACTCAGAATCCCGATATAAACACAGAATCACGATATAAACTCAGAATCACGATATAAACTCAGAATCACGATATAAACTCAGAATCCCGATATAAACTCAGAATCACGATATAAACTCAGAATCCCGATATAAATTCAGAATCACGATATAAACTCAGAATCACGATATAAACTCAGAATCCCGATATAAACTCAGAATCACGATATAAACTCAGAATCCCGATATAAATTCAGAATCACGATATAAACTCAGAATCCCGATATAAATTCAGAATCACGATATAAACTCAGAATCGCTATATAAACTCAGAATCACGATATAAACTCAGAATTGCGATATAAACTCAGAATCACGATATAAACTCAGAATCGTGATATAAACTCAGAATCACGATATAAACTCAGAATCCCGATATAAATACAGAATCACGATATAAACTCAGAATCACGATATAAACTCAGAATCACGATATAAACTCAGAATCCCGATATAAACTCAGAATCACGATATAAACTCAGAATCCCGATATAAATTCAGAATCACGATATAAACTCATAATCACGATATAAACTCATAATCACGATATAAACTCAGAATCACGATATAAACTCAGAATCACGATATAAACTCAGAATTGCGATATAAACTGAGAATCATGATATAAACTCAGAATCGCGATATAAATTCAGAATCACGATATAAATTCAGAATCACGATATAAACTCAGAATCACGATATAAATTCAGAATCGCGATATAAATTCAGAATCACGATATAAATTCAGAATCACGATATAAACTCAGAATCACGATATAAATTCAGAATCGCGATATAAATTCAGAATCACGATATAAACTCAGAATCACGATATAAACTCAGAATCACGATATAAATTCAGAATCACGATATAAACTCATAATCACGATATAAACTCAGAATCACGATATCAATTCAGAATCACGATATAAACTCAGAATCACGATATAAATTCAGAATCACGATATAAACTCATAATCACGATATAAACTCAGAATCACGATATAAAATCAGAATCACGATATCAATTCAGAATCACGAAATAAACTCAGAATCACGATATAAATTCAGAATCACGATATAAACTCAGAATTACGATATAAACTCAGAATTACGATATAAACTCAGAATCACGATATAAACTCAGAATTGCGATATAAACTCAGAATCGCGATATAAACTCAGAATCTCGATATAAACTCAGAATCACGATATAAACTCAGATTTTAATTCTCTTTTACTGTAGATTTGGTAATACACCCTACACCCGCCCTGAACACCTCTCCACACAACTATTAACACCTCCAGCAACCCCCTTAATCTCCACCACTTAAACTGAAAATAAGTGATGATGACGTGCACCAGGTTTTCAGAGAGAACAAAAGAAGGAAAACACCAGGACCAGACAGTGTATCACCAGCCTGCCTTAAAACCTACGCTGACCAGCTGGCCCCCATCTCTCACAAAAGATTCTTCAACAGATCACTGGAGCTGTGCGAAGTCCCAGCATGCTTCAAATGCTCCACCATCATCCCCATCCCAACAGAAACCCAAAATTACTGGACTTAATGACAATAGACCTGTGGCTCTAGCGTCTGTGGTCATGAAATCATTTGAAAGACTAGTTTTGGCTTATCTGAAGGCCTGCACTAGACCCTTACTGGACCTCCTGCAGTTTGTCTACAGAGAAAACAGGTCTGTGTATGATGCAGTCAACATGGGACTGCACTTCATCCTGCAGCATCTGGAAAGACCAGGGACTTATGTGAGGATCCTGTGTGTATAATTCAACTCCGCTTTTAACACCATCATCCCGGACCCCCTTCAGAATAAACTGACACAGCTCTGGTGGACCAGCTTCCCGACAGACAGGCAGCAGCTAGTGAGGCTGGGAAACTAGTAGCACCTCATCCAGCACCTATACGATCAGCACAGGCGCTCCTCAGGGCTGTGTTCTCTCCCCACTCCTCTTCTCCCTGTACACGAACGACTGCACATCTAAAGACCCCTCCGTCAAGCCCCAGAAGTTTGCAGACGACACCACACTGATCGGCCTCATTCAGGACGGTGACGAGTCTGCTTACAGACAGGAGGTTAAGGAGATCGCTGTCTGGTGCAGTCTTAACAACCTGGAGCTTAACACGCTCAAAACAGTGGAGATGATCGTGGACTTCAGGAGAAACCCCCCTGCTCTCCCCCCACTCCTCACCATCATGAACAGCTCTGTGACTGCAGTGGAGTCATTCAGATTCCTGGCTACCACCATCTCTCAGGACCTCAAATGCCTGGAGAGACTAGTTCTGCATCACATCAAGACTGCTCTGTCCCCCACCATGGACCCTCACCAGTATGCGTACAGGGCAAATAGGTCAACAGATGATGCGATCTCCATTGCAGTCCACACTGTACTATGCCATCTAGAACACCAAGGAACGTATGTACGGCTGTTGTTCTTGGATTTCAGTTCTGCTTTTAATACTATCTTACCTAGCAGATGGTTCTCCAAGATGTCTGATCTGGGCATTCAGTACAACATCTGCCTGTGGATCAAGGACTTTTTAACAGAAGTGAGAATGGGCCCACATAATTCCTCAACTTTGACAATCAGTACAGGTGTCCCACAGGGATGTGTGTTAAGCCTGTTTCTCTTTTCTCTGTATACACATGATTGTATACCATTGTATAATAATAACACCATTATCAAATTTGCAGTGGTGGGGCTGATCACCAGAGGCGATGAGTCTGCCTATATAGAGGAGATAAAGAAGCTGATGGAGTGGTGCACGGAGAACAATCTGGCCCTTTACATCAAGAAAACAAAATAAGTCATTATTGATTTCAGGAGGAAACAGGATGTACATTCACCATTGTATATTAATGAGGAGATAGTGGAGAGAGTGTCCAGTTTTAAATTCCTGGGCACACACATCTCAGAGGAACTCACATGGACGATAAACATCATGGCACTGGTTAAGAAAGCACAGAAGCAGCTATACTTTTTAAGAATGCTCAGGAAGGTAAACCTGTCACAACAGGTCTTGTTGTCATTCTACCGCTGCTCCATTGAGAGTGTCCTCACACATGGTATGCTGGTGTGTTACGGAAGTAGCTCTGCAGCTGATAAAAAGGCTTTGCAGAGAGTTATCAAGACTGCGCAGAACATCACAAAACAACATCTGCCTGCACTAGAAGACATTTTTGTCTCTGACTGTCTGCAGAAAATACACAATATTTTGAAGGACCCTTATCATCCTGCATATAACTTTTTTGAACTGTTGCCATCTGGGAAACGGTACAGGTCTGTCAAAACACGTACCACAAGATTCATGAATAGCTTTTACCCTAAAGCTATAACCATACTGAACACTGAACTGAAAATACATTCTTGACACGCAATAATCATGTGCAATTATATTGAGCATAGAGCACTTATTTCACTCAGCATGGTGGAAAATTATGATTAATATTAGCTGGATACGTTGGCATATTTATAATTTCGTTGTATGTAAGTACAATGACAATAAACAATCTGAATCTGAATCTGAAGTGGGACAATCACATTGGGTCCATTGTGAAAAAGGCACAGCAGAGGCTTTACTTCCTTCGCCAGCTGAAGAAGTTCAACCTGCCACAGGAGCTGCTGAAACAGTTCTACTCTGCCATCATTAAATCTATCCTCTACACGTCAATAACTGTCTGGTTCAGCTCAGCTACCAAATCTGACCTCAGAAGACTACGGAGGGTAGTCCGGACTGCTGAGCGAATCTTTGGTACGTGATTTCAGTTCTTGGACATGATCTCTCCAAGAACTGTACTTATCCAGAGTGAGTAAAAGGTCTGTCAAAATCACTCCGGACCCCTCACATCCAGCACACTCCCTCTTTGAACTGATACCGTATGGTCGACGCTACAGAGCTCTGAGCACCAGAACGACCAGACACATCAACCGTTTCTTCCCTCAGGCAATCCATCTCATGAACACTTGACAATAAACATGGAACAAATAACACTATTATACAATTATTTATTCACCATTACTTATTTTTTTCATTTCAAATGTGCACATGTCAGACCTCACACATAACTGTCTGTATTGTGTATTGTGTTTTTGCCATTTTGTATATTTGTATAATGCTCTTTTGTTGTCTGTGTCCTGTCCTGTTTCTGTCCTTCTGTTGCACTGTGCAGCTTCTGTCACTATAATGAATTCCTCGTATGTATAAACGTTCGAATCACGGATCACGTTATAAACTCAGTATCACGATATAAATTCAGAATCGTGATATAAACTCAGAATCACAATATGAACTCAGAATTGTGTTTAAACACATCACTTTATGGAAGTAAACAGTGTTTGTGATTGCCGTATGTTGAGCAGCACTTCAGTCATAATGAAGACAAAATGAAAAACCCAAAACATTCATTTTTGTGCCTCTTTTTGAGGTTTTACCTTCAACTGATTTTGCAGGTTCACTTTAATTTGACTTTGAACAAAAGCAATCATTTCAGTAACTCTGTTCCAGGGTCATTTAAACGTCACCGTATGAATTCAGCACAAGCTCTACAGCCTGATCTAGCATTGATCTTAAACTAGTCTTTGTTCCTGCACAATGCTGCCTCATTGTAATCAGTCTGAGGACCATTTACAGAAACGAAGGCCTTATTTTACAGACAATAGCCGCTTTTCTGACTATTTTAAGTGGAAATTCACTGGAGACGTGGAGGTTCTGGGAACATGAAATATGTAAAACTTTCATTAGAGGATAAAATTTAATTTCTAAAAGTGTTGTGAGGTTCAGAACATGTGAGAAATATGACAAATAAAAGATTACACAAGGCTAAATATTCAAAAAATTATAAAAAAATGTAATTAGTATGCAGTTAACCAAAACATCCACACAAACCAGAGCCTTATTACAGAGAATCTCGGATCTTAAGTCTAATATCGGAGAAGATCAGTGTTTATATGGATTGCAGTGAGCTATAAAAACATAAATAAATACAGTTTATAAGGATGACAAATGAATTCTTCATGAAAGTATTACATTATAAAAATGCATAAATAAATATAAATAATAGGGATTGCAATGTATTCTATATAAATACATTGCAAATTAAAAATTGTGAGATATAAACCCAGAATTGTAGTGTATAAAGTCAAAATTGTGAGAGGATAAATATTTTAAAATAAATAAACACTTATACGCATAATTAGTTTCTAACAATTACCAATGGATTCTTAATATAATAAAATTTTATAGTGATTGCTATGAATTTGTAAACACACACACACACACACACACACGCACACACACACACACACCACACACACACACACACACGTTGGTTTTTATGGTTTACGGGGACTCTCCATAGGCGTAATGGTTTTTATACTGTACAAGCTGTATGTGCTATTGCCCTACACCTACCCTACACCTAAACTTAGCCCTCACAGGAGACGGTGCATTTCTATTTTCCCCCCAAAAAACTCACTCTGTATGATTTATAAGCGTTTTAAATTATGGGGACACTGAAAATGTCCTCATAAATCACCTTCTCCTTGTAATACCTGTGTCATACCCATGTCATTATACAAATTTGTGTCCTCATAAACCACATAAACATGCCACACACACACACACACACACACCACACACACACACACACACACACACACACACACACACACACACACACACACACACACACACACACACACACACACACACACACACACACACACACACACACACACACACACACACACACACACACACACAACAATGGGGTGACCAATGACCAACATGCATTGTTATAGGGATTGCAATATAATAAATAAATAAAAATATGAATACATTTTATGGGGGGGGGGGGGACCAATGACTTTATATAAACAAACAAAAACAAGTAAACAATTAAGTAGAAAGATTTAAAGGCACTGCACTGTAAAAGAACAGTTTCTAACCTATTACATAATTTATAATTGCTTGTAAACTTTAGAGAAACAGCCTGCGTGAAGCCCATGAGTCTCTGT
This sequence comes from Schizopygopsis pylzovi, assembly GCA_027422435.1. Taxonomy (NCBI): domain Eukaryota; kingdom Metazoa; phylum Chordata; class Actinopteri; order Cypriniformes; family Cyprinidae; genus Schizopygopsis; species Schizopygopsis pylzovi. The sequence goes on from CM049816.1 coordinate 1,019,401, forward strand.
GCCTACGGGCCGACCCGAAGCAAACGGCACGCTTTAATCAACTTCAGGAACGCTGAGTCTCCACAACACATGCGTTTCCTCAGATGAACGTCTGCTCTGACTTCAGACGAGGATCCACTCCAGAAGACCAGAAGACAGAAAACAGCAGAGAAGGAGGAGAAACAGCCGTGTCTGGCCATGATAGAAGCTCAAGTGTGTGTGCTCGCTGGTGAACTCTTGCCTTGAATATTCATAATCACTATAAGAAAGACATTTGTAGGTTGATTTCCACCAAAATTGTGTAAAAACACACATTCAAAATACTATTCTGTTCATCTGAGCATCTCTGATTCAGCCAACGCTGTTTATCTTTATCTGACCAAGAACCTGCTTTAAGTCAGAAAAGACAAAAATATCATAAAAAAAAAAAATATATATATATATTCCATGACTCAGAATTCTGAGAAAAATGTGCAAATTGTGAGTTAAAATTAAAATGTTTAATTTTTTCGTATTATTTGTAATGAGAGTCCACTGAAGACGGGCGTAGTGATGAACCCAAGTGCAGTTTATTTACAAAGGTGAAATCCAAAATCCAAACATAACCTGAGACTTGACCTGAACCGACCAGGCCCGACCCCAACACCGACCCCGACCCGGACCTGGACCCGGACCCTGACCCCGGACCCGACACCAACACCGGACCCAGACCCGGACCTGGACCCCGACCCCAAGACCTCGACCCGGACCTGGACCTGGACCCGGACCCGACACCGACCCCATGACATGAACAACCAATGAGGAAAGAAGACATATGACTAGGACAACCAATCAGAACATGACACATAGCACAAGGGAACCAATAGCATGAAGACATGAGTGCAAAGGAAGCATGAAACAAACAGGAACCGTGACTAAACTTCAAAATAAAAGACATGAAAACATAACCATGATACCAAAGCCAAAACACACCTTACTTTATTCTTATAATAAAGATACAAAATACATTTAAATTTTTTATTCTGTAAATGAAACATTTGTTTTTGAATTTTTGTGTTCCATGAACTCGGAATTCTGAGAATAAAATTCAGAATTAATTTTAAAAATGGCCTTTTTAATTAAATTTTGTAAACTCTATTCTGAGAATAAAATTCAGAGCTGTAAGATAAAGCGATTAACAAATTTCGTTTTTTATTCCGTAGCTCAGAATTCTGAGAAAAAAAGTCAGAAAGTCAAAATATGATCAAAATAGTGAGATTAGAATATAATAAACTGAGCTTGTTTTTACACCATGGCTCAGGTTCCACTCAAAGGCTGTCCAGAATCTAAGAGGCTGATAGTTTGTCTTGTCTTTAGTTGAAGTGAGCTTCTGAACAGCAGAGATCGGACTCTCACGCATGCAAACTCACCTGAGAAGCACTGAAACCCTGATCAATGGGGCTCGGATCTATTCAAACACAGATATGGATCCACGGCCAGCGGTGAAAAATGAGCGCGCCCAATGCAACCAGACAATAAATAAAGTTCATGATCATCGATAAAACTGATTTCGCTGCATAAGCATCAGAGAGCAAAGTGTTTTTCATTTGCATTCAATTAAACGCCATTACAGACGAGCAATACCTTCAAGTTGATGCATTTCTACAATTCAGTCCTGAGACTGGCTGTGCATCCATTTCTGCAGCAAAGGTTTGCATCGTGAAGCTTCTGAACGGAAAAAATGCAACGGCATGGATGCAATTCAAGCTGAATTATATGGGGGGGGGGAGGGGGGAACGAATCCGGAGTGATTTACAGTATCATTAACACTCCTCATCTACTCTTATTCAATGCATTTAGAATTATTTATTACAAGTAATTATAAATTAAACAAAAAATATATTATATAAACAATCAATCAATCAATCAATCAATCAACCGATATTACAAAAAAGTAATATTTAATTCAAAATATGACATTTTCATTTTTTAATTGCACAGTACATTTGTAAAGCATGATTATATGAATAGATCGTGTACTTCTAATTTTAATGCAAATGATTTTAATATTTAAAATAGTCAGTAGAGTAATGAGAATTTAAAAACTGTTATTATGATGAAAGAATTTAAAACTAAAAAAGCACTATTAATTAATAAAATCTATATTTAATAAATACTTCATAAAACAATAAAAGAAGAAAATTAGATTTTTTATATACATTTTTTATCACTAAATTTGTTATATTATTTAAATGGCGCCGTACTTTAATAAAGCATGATTATACATGTGACACTTATACACAATGCTGTGCAGATTGCATCAAAACATTTTTATGGTGAATTTTTATCATTTTTGGTGAAAAAGAGCAGCGTGAACATTCTACTAAACGTATTCTTTTGTGGCGCTGTAGCAATAATCATCATATAACTCGAGCTGATTTTCTTGTCTTGAGTCAAACTCTTCATTCTGAACAATATTATAATAATTATAACAATAGTTTGGTGTTTTTATGAAGAACGGTGAGACATTCTGGTCAAAGGCCAGTCAGAGAAAGTCAGTCCTGCCAACACACTTTACACAAACACAAGCGGTAATCACAATTTAAAAACGATGAAAGGGGCATTTATCTTGGCATATAGAGAAGTGAGCTGTCACATGTTGTCACATTTCATTTCCATTCTTAATAATGAAAAATGCATACATTGTAATTATGAAACAAAGTGACATATTTGTTCTAGACAAGTGTGAAATCACTGTGTGACTAAAAAAATTATTATCTGAACCCTGTGTGGATTAATAAAATCTGAGAAAGTCAAAAAGTGTTGTTGTGCCCCGCAGACCTTCATGCTGTGTGTGCTTCAAATACACTGAACGTTTGGAGACGTCTCTTCTGCTCAACAAGCCTGCATTTATTTCATCAAAATACAGTAAAAACTGTGAAATAGTTGTGTAATCTAAAGCAGCTGTGTTCTATGGGAATATCTGTTAAACTGTCATTTATTTCTGTGATGCGCAGCTGCATTTCATTTTATTACACACGGAAAAATTGGGACTTTTCTTTCTCCGAATTCCGAGTTTATAGAATTAAAATTCTGCATTTATATCTTGAAAATCTGAGTTTATGTGAGAAAAGAAGTCAGAATAGCCAAAATTACGAAGATGCAATTACCATTTATTTATGTGTGCAAAAAAAGTTTGGGGAAACTAAAAGTAACAATCACAAAGAAATTTGGTGTAGAAACAATTTTCACTTTTCTCACAATTCAGACTTTTTTCTAGTAATATCTCACAATTCAGACATCTTGCACAAAAAGGCTAGAACTGTAGGAAAAAACTAACAAACAAAAAGTAAAAATTGCAGGATGAGATTGTATTTTCAAAAAGTCAGAATTATGAGATACATTTATAGATGAACAAATGATGAATAAAACACAGCAGCGATGTGCTCCCTCGTGTTTTCCTTATGCCCTTATTTGGTCTTCCTGTCTTCATTATTAGTTCATATCTCCGTCTGTTTAATGACCTCTCACCTGTTTCAGTTCTTCCTCGTTTAATTTCCCAGTGTTCTTGAGATATGTTTTCTTGTCTCCAAGGTCTGGTGTTGTTCGTCTTCACCCCGTTCTGTGAAGGTCTCCCTTGTGGATTATATAATTAAAGATATTAAGTCTTCTGGAGAACTCCTTGCCTCCTCGTTCCCTTGCTCCTGCGAAATGTGCCCAAATATGATGTGTGAAATAAAAACAATTCATTAGTGTTTTGACTGCATTGTTACATGTTGGGCAAATGAGTTTGTTCATGAAAGTCAGCTGAATTACTCCACAACACTCTACAAAATGATTTAAACAATATTTCATAATGTCACAATATCCTATTTCAACAGTTTGAAGCTAAAATATCACACACACAGGCACGTACACACACCACACACCACGCACGCACGCACACACACACGCACGCAACACACACCACCACACACACACACACACACACACACACACAGCACACACACACACACACACACACAACACACGCACACACACACACACACACAGCACACATGCGCACAGGCATGCACGCACACACACGCACGCACGCACGCACGCACACATACCTACCTTTGTGGATTATATCATCTAAACTAAACAACATATGCAATAGATTAAATTGTTATTGTTATTTTTTCTATTTTTCAATATTTTGATTTCATGAATTGCTCTGTTCTCAAAAATTTGGTGAAAAGACATGAAATAGCCTACAATGCATTTAATTATTTTGCAAAATATTGATAATATTTAAATTTTTACATGAATCTACTCAAATGACAACATGCCCCACTATAAAGTAAACTATATGCAGAAATGTACAGTATCTGCTTCTTTGTCTGGTCAAGACTATTTTTGTCTAAATTGCAAAAATCAATAAATAATGTCTAATTCAACTCCAAAATATCCAAAATACTCCATGAACAAGAAGGATTTCCGGCTATGCATTTCACCAACACCGATTTAAAATAGCTTTCTTTATTTTTTTCATCATTAGTTGCAAGAATGACACAAAAATGGATGGTAAATCCAAAGAAACACAGTGAAAGGAAGCATTATTGGATATTGAGTGAGTATAATGACTGAACGGTTGTTACAGGACATCTTCGTTTACATTGATCTACTGTAAACACATCATAAACACACATGCACTGCTGATTGTTTAAGATACGGTCAATGAAGCACTAAACACTCGATCAAATGAGAAACACTGAAATATATATTAAAGACATTCTGGAAGGTCAGTTAACTAGATCTACTCTCGGATCTGTGGTTTCTTTCGTTGTTTTTCAGAGTCACATGCTCTGCACTGTAAAAAAAAAAAAAACAGTAAAATTTACAGTAAAAATAAAAACAGTAGCTGTGGTTGCTGGAATTCTACCGTACAAAATACGGTAACAACATTTTATGTTTTCGGCGTTTAACTCACATTTACAGTTAAATACCGTAATTTCATTAACTGATATAATGTTAATATACCAACCTATTAAAGTACTGAAGTATCTGTTTTGTACCTTTGTAATACACTGATAACCACCAAAAGCAGAAGGTGATGAGAAAGTCACATGATGAACCAAAGCCGCATCTTTTAATTAATAACATATATAGAAGATGCACAGCGTCATTCACACAAGCACTAAACACCATCATGGTGAGACTCATTAAACTATGCAATAAACTTTAATTTATCAACATTAGATGTAAAATACAACCCTAATAAATGTATCTGATAAGAAAAAAAACTAAGAAGAATAAAACATAAAATTCAAACAAAATTTGCAACGCAAGGAATTCTGGGAATGTCAGTTTATGTAAATTTTACAGGAACTTACCGTTAACCATTTAACAGGTTTTTACTGTAATATTTTCACAGTTTTTTACCGTTAAAATCACGGTTGTTTTTTTACAGTGATGTCCAATCGCATTGAGTCAGTTTAAAAAAAGCGGTATATAAAAAATCCTAATAATTCAAAAAAAATTTTTTTAGTACAGGAAAAAAGCTTTGCATATGGATGAGGAATATCAAAATACACATCGTTTATTTATTTTTTCAGATTTTTTAAAATTATATTTAAGAGATATAACCATTTAAACTAAACTGTTATGCGTTCAGGTCAGTTTTTTTACATTTATTAGTTCAATTTGTCTCAAATTGCTTGTGCAAAATACATTGAGCCTCTATTCTGTGTCATTCACACTTTTAGGACTGAATTTTGTTGGTAAATTTGATTATGCACGCTCAAAAACACAATAAAATGTGACATAAATAAACAATATCTAAAGAACCTTAGCCCAAAGAGATGAAAAGCTGAAGTTCAAAGACCAAACAGACTTAATGTGATAAAGCAAAGTGAGTTTGAAAGAGGACACATGCAGAATCAGGCTGTTGATCATCTGAAAGTTACAGAGTAATATTTATGTTGTTTAGTAAGGAAAACAATATGCAGTTTTCATAAATTTTGACAGTTTTTGAGCAACATGATTTATAAGTTCAAAGGAATTTAATTAAGTTCTATTAATTCTAATTGAATTCTGAGATATAAAATATAATTTCTCATGAATATTGAGAAAATGTATAGATATATATTTTTCTCTCATTGCAGTGCTTTTGCTGTAGTTCTTATAAAGGTTGGAATTTCAACTTTTAATTCGAAATTTAAAATGTTCAAACACAGTAAAATTTCAATTTTTTTCAATTTTATGTTCTATCGACACAGAAATGCGAAAAGTGTATGCAGGTGTTTTTTTTTGTTTGTTTTTTTGCAATAGGAGGGCTAAATTAACCAAATGTTACTCTATCAAAATTATATCCAGGCATTCGAGCTGGGCGATACAATTATCCCAATATTTTCAGACAATACTCAATATATAAATATTTCAACTAAAGTAAAACAGTAAAAATCTAAATCAAACAATCAAGGTATTTTTGCACCAGTTTCTCACTAAACGAACACAAATATATATATTTTTTTCATTTATATACACCCCAACAACACAGAATAATAAACAGCGATATTTACTTACAGTACATGGAATTTTTAATAAAAAAATGTAATGCAAGAAAACGACTTTAAATGGTTTTAAAGCAACTGAGGACTCGGAGAGTTTGAAATGATTCACTCGAATAAATTAAAAGCAAACACTAAACAAAAAGTGCTTTAAATTCACTGCAATACTCACAATTTCAGTTCATTTCCACGTCACAAATGCATTCAGTACATCGCCCAACTATAAACGGAAAACAAATGACACCCATAACTTCTTTTGGCAAATAATAATAACATAAGCTCTCATGTAGCACCTATTCATGCCCTTAATTGACATCACTAATATTTATTTTATTGTTGAAGTCTCATTTTGTACATCATTGAGACTCAGTTGACTCTGATTTGACCGGTATATTGATTCATTAGACGCATGATTCTGAAGTCCTGTAACAAGTGTCAGTCATTGTACAGTGAATGAATATTTTACATCATGTAGTGATATGGTTTTGACCTCTGCATATACCAGCACATATATGTGACGTCCTGCGGTAAAACCAGGAGAATAATCACGCTTCGTTATTCACTCGGCTCGTTCTTTACCCTCCTGCTGATTCACAAATTAAAGCTTGTTTCGGGGCACAAGGAAGGAAATTGTACATTATGGTTCAGGACTTCATGTCTGGCGTTCTTAACCTCATGTTGTTTGTCACTAATGTAATGTAGAATATTAAAAATGTATATTATGAAACAGCAACTGAGGTACCAATGCATTTCTGTGACGCACGTCGACATCAACACCCGCTGCATCGCACCATCATTCATCTAAAATAAAACCAACGCCGTGTGTGTGTCAATGTTCTCAATGGATTTGACAAAGAAACACCCAAAACAACAACACACTTCACTTTTAAAAGAGTATTTCACTCAAAAAAAAAAATAGTCTGATAATGTCCACAAATGTCATCTGAGATGTAGATGAGTTTGTTTCTTCATCAGGTTTGTAGAAATGTGTCTCAGCAATGGATGCTCTGCAGTGAATGGGTGCCGTCAGAATGAGAGTCAATGGATGCTCTGCAGTGAATGGGTGCCGTCAGAATGAGAGTCAATGGATGCTCTGCAGTGAATGGGTGCCGTCAGAATGAGAGTCTGATAAAAACATAATTCCATAATTCCATCCAGAAAAATGTTCTAAGAATGTTTTGTTTAGGTTTTGACAACCTTTGAAGAACTCTTTTGCTTGTTTATATATACAAACATCAAGGAAACGTTCCATTGTATCATTTTGCAAACATCATGGAAACGTTACTTTTAAATGTTCTCTGAACGTTCTGAAACAAGTGTAACATTTAAACGCTTCAGGATAAAAGTTCCATCAATGATGTTTAAATAATGTTTTGAGGACATTAATAAAGACCAGATAACTTTGAATGAATGTTGTGTTGATGTTTCTGGAGTAATGTTAGTTCTGAGAACATTCTCTGTAGCTGATAATCCATAATAACTCTTCCTCAGTGATAAAGTGTTCTGGTCTGAATCAGGAGAGAAATCTGCACAGATCAAAACAGCTCGAAACTAATATTTGGCTGTATTATTAATCATGGATTTGTATTTTAGACATAAAAAATGCTGGATTTTGTTAATCTTTTGTCTTCTCCAGATGATAACTGATGGACTGTGGATTATTGTGATGTTTTTATTAGACTCTCATTCTGACGGCACCCATTCACATCCATTGCAGAGACACATTTCTCCAAATCTGATGAAGAAACAACTCTCTGATGACCCGAGGATGAGCACTTTTTATTTTGAGGTGAACACACTTTTTGAATATCATTAATCAGCTTGTGATGTTTTTGTATTCTGCCCAATGATTTAAATCGTATATTGTTTTCAACCATACGCATGAGCAATATTACCATTATGTTATATTTCCATTATTCCATTTTAATAATTTTTTGACTCATTTGGTAGCGAAAGTCAGCTTCTAGTGTCACTTTATTTCCACATGGGTTTTGCAGGAGGACGGTCACATATATGATGTTTATAAATGACTGAATCCTAAATGTTGTGCTTCCTTTGACTCGTACATAAAACATCTCATATAAATCTCAATGAACAGAGTTTCTTTACACATACAAGTTGTACAGTTACAGGTTTTTCTGGCCTGTTTATGATATTTTCAGCAATGCAAGGGAGACGACGAGAAATAAAGACAGCAAAGTCTGAACATTTCAACGTAAATCAGAAGAAACGAGACACAGCTTCTTGTCAAAACATTATCATAACACTTTTTTTTTTTTACAACACTTTTTAAAAAGCGCTCAGGTAGATACCGCCGCCACCGATTTTCACAGTTCTTGTGTAAAAGCTGAGACACATTCTGGATAGAGTATTAAAATATTATTATAATTATGAATATTTCGTATTTTTTTCTCTCAGAATGCACATTGTTCGGTATAGAAATGACAGATCATGATAGTCGGGGATGGAGAGCGTAACATTCGTCCATATATCGTCCTCCAGCAGCCGATTTTTCGTACGTGACGCTCGCAGTCGCGTATTCCAGCACTTGAGGGGCGATAGAAATGAGTATAAAATAGCCCATCGGAGATGTTAGAAACATGGACGTTTGGTGTCGATGGCCAGGCTAACGGATCGGTTTTTAACCTGAAGGCACTTCTTTTTTGAATGTCACTCAACCAGTGCTGGGAACGACGACAATCCAAGTCTTTCACCATCACGGACGCCAAAAAACGCAAGGTTCTCCGCTTTGGGAACGTGAGCACAGTGTTGAGAAACCAGGCTGCTACTGGAGTCGGGGAATAAAGCGAAACAAGGCTGCATTTTAAAGCACCGATCCGAACCAGAACAAATCAAGAGATGTTCTGTACTCCAAAGCACCAGAACATCTCAAGATGGGAAAGAAAACCTGTGAAGGAAGGGGAATGTTGTGTAAAACATGGTTTCTCTTGTCTTGCAGGTAAATCCAGATTGCGAAGTATTCGTTGTGCTTTTGCGGTCAACGTTGAAACCCTCGGTTGATTCCAGACATTGGAGCATCGCATCTCAGCAGAGAAATGTTTTATTTATTAATTTATTTATTTTAAGCATTAGTTATTACTTTTCTGTTTGTAGTCGTTTCATTCCACGTGGATCTGGTGTTGTGCCTCCTCTGCGATCCGAAAGCATGAATCTTTGGTGATTAAATATAGAGGGACGCGTCTGGAGTCTTTTCTCACGGGGAGCGTCACCTCTGACCGATGAATACGGTAAAAAACAGCGTGACGCTCAATGGCCATATGCTGGAGACGCCGCGTGCAGCCGCTCCTCTGATCGCTGTGGGAAACAGAGAAAGAGGTTAGCACCAACCAGATAACCAGATCAACACTAACCAGCATGATGCTTGGGACTGTAAACAATTACCGTGATTGTAACGGTAAAAAACTGTGAAAATGTTAAGGTGCGTTCACGAATAAATCGCGCTATTCGTGCGTAGTTGGACGCTTGAACATTTTGAGTTTACTCGCTTCATTTGCGCGTGAAATTCGCTTCATTCGCGCGTAAAATATCGCTTCATTCGCGCGTGAAATACGCTTCATTCGCGCGTGAAATACGCTTCATTCGCGCATGAAATTCACTACACAACAGACACGAATTCGCATCATGGGAGGGGCTTCTGCCAGGCTGCTCCAGTCTCGTTGCAAAATGTATAGTAGTATTGTACAGCTCCGTGTACCCACATACAACCACGATTAATTTGTCCTCCATTGTTGTTTCGTATTTACTGCCTCCGCTCGTAATCACGTCACTGCTAGAGCAAGCTCCTGATTGGTTATCGTGGTGCGAATATCCGCCAAAGTTCAGATTTTTCAACTGGTGCGAATAGCGCGTCAAACGCCCCAAACGCTCAATTCGCGCGAATAGTGCCGCAGGATTGTCTATCGCGTCTTTGCATTGACTTAACATGTAAATCATTCGCGCGTAACGCTTCATTCGCGTCTGGTGTGAACGCACCTTTACAGTAAAAACCTGTTAAATGGTTAACGGTAAGTTCCTGTAAAATTTACAGGGAAAAACTGTAAACTGACATCCCCCAAATTTAGTTTGAATTTGATGTTTTTTCTTTGAAATAACTGTATTTTCTTATCAGTTATGTTTATTAGGGTTGTATGTTACATCTAATGTTGTTAAATTAAAGTTTATTGCATAGTTTAATGAGTCTCACCATGATGGTGTTTAGTGCTTGTGTGAATGACGCTGTGCATCTTCTATATATGTTATTAATTAAAAGCTGCTTGTGATTGGCTTTGGTTCATCATGTGACTTTCTCATCAACACTTGGATTTGGTGGTTATCAATGTATTACAAAGGTACAAAACAGATTTCAGTACTTTAATAGGACGGTATATTAACATTACATCAGTTAATGAAACTTCCATCCGAACGGAAAGCATAAAGCTCTGCGCTGCTGGTTTCAGAGTAAACCTGGCATTTCATTCACTGATGCGCTTCACTCTGCAGCGCTAAAACTGCTACTGACCTCTCAGCAACCCGCCAAAATAAAAGCTTGCAGATTTAAGGTTTGAAAATAATGAAAATTCATATAAAATAAAAAAGTAAAATAAATAAATATTTTTTTTATATTAGCATTGTATTTTTTACAATTAATACTCACTTTTTATTTCAAAATATAATAGTATTATTGCACTTTACTATTTTATTTAAAAAAAACTAACAAAAAGTCCATTAATGCTACTATTATTACTATAATTAATTATTAAATTTTTTATAGCTATATTTAATGGGTGCAGTGCGAGCACCAAACCAAATCTCCAGGTGCTCTCATAGAGCCAGAATGAAAAACTTAAGTGAATCTCTGTTCATATATTCATTCAACAAAGTATTATGAAATTTTTGTGGAAAGTAAAAAATGCTGGCAGTGACTGGCAACTAGTGACTGGTAAAAAAAACACTGGCGGGGAAAGAGTTAATCCTTGCTTGCTTCAAAAGCATCTCTCTCTAAATTTTTTCACACATAAATGTCTGAAGTGTATTTCTGTGATTCATAATCATCCTCAAGTGCGTATTATTACTGCAGCGTTTGATCGTTCTCACCACGCTTGTGTTTATGACACAAACACATCTCACGGTGAGATCGATATGAGACGTCTCTTACAGTCACGCAGCTTTGGATAATAATGGAAAACCTGATGCCTAATAATAATGATTCACACATAGCTTCACTTCTCAATCACAGCAGTAGTTTGGCTCCGGAAGGAAATTTTTCATTTGCTCGGATGTTTCCAGCGTTTTGCTCTTGTCAATTCCAGCCCATTACCTGGCCTCATTTCTGTCTTTCTCGCTGTGTGTTCTCCTGTAATTACTGAGGTCTCCTGGACAAAATTGTGCTACATGCAATTATGGTCTGGTTACCATGGAGATGCATGCTCGATACGTACGATTGGATGGAGGGTCAGGACACACCCCCTCCTCGAGCGTGACATCATCGATGGCGATATCCCCCTCGATCCCGGGGCCGCGGACGCCCTCGAATATCACCTGTGTGATAGAAATGGAGCACAAACAAAATAAAGGTTGATGGACTCGACATCAGCTTCTGTAAGATATGAGAGGCTATTTTCAAAATACAGCATAACCTCGAGGGACTTACTGTTTCATACAATGCTTTGTGACTTCATAAAAACATTTAGGACATAAAATGATACATAAACACACACATATATATCTATATATATATTACATTTACAAAAAACTATAAATATAACAGTAAGAGGTTTGTTTAGTCTGTTCTGCTTCACCAATGCTGTATTTATTTGATGAAAAATACAGTAAAAATTTTGAAATATTATTGTAATGTAAAAAATCTGTTTTCTGTGTGAATATATGTTAAACTGTAATTTATTTCTGTGATCAAATCTGTATTTTCAGCATCATTACTCCAGTCTTCAGTGTCACATGATCTTCAGAAATCATAATAATATACTCAAGAAACATTTCTGATTATTATCAATGTTGAAAACAGTCGTGCTGCTCAATATTTTTGTGGAAACTGTGATACATTTTATGTTTCAGGATTCACAGATGAACATAAAGTTCAAAAGAACAGCGTTTATTTGAAATAGAAATCTACTGTAACATTATAAATGTCTTTACTGATCAATTTAATGCTTCATTGATTAATAAAAGTATGTTTTTTTATCAGCTAGTTGCCAAATTAAAATAACTCATTGTTGTCGAATTAAAGGTAACGTACTAAAATAACACAAAAAAAACAAACTGAAAAAAACTTAAACGAATAAAAAAACTATACAGACTTTAAAAAATAGGAATAAAATGACAAAAAGCATAACATATGTACTAAAAATTTAACTAAAATTTAAATGAAAACAGAAAACTTAAAAATAAAAATGATTCCAAAATACTAACAGAAAATATATTAGTATTATTGCCGTCAACCAGTGGCGGCTGCTGGTCTTTCAAAGAGGGGAAGCTCATTTTCGGGCAACATCATAAAAATGTACCATTTATTTATACGTAAATTCTGCCCAACATTCCTTTTCAAGATAATGCTCTAGCCTACTGTATGTATGAATGAATGAATGAATGAATGAACAAACGATCTAAAAAAAGATATTAAACTCGAAATATGGGAATTAGGTTGAACTGAAACAAGGAATGTGGTGTATAATTGTGTGAAATGTATGATGAAAATTGACTAGCAATTTCACCAAGCAAATACCAAGAAATAGGTTGCAGTAGTTTGTCTTTCGACTACACTTGCAAAATCCGCGATGGGACTGAGCTCGAATAGCTTCAGCGTCAGCGACTTTTTATAGTATAAAATCGCTGTCAATCAAAAAGAGATGCAGTCTTTCGACAGATCCTCCAATCATCATGCAGAAGCCCCGGAGTCCAGGCCAGCCCACTCCTCCATTCACCCCCAGAGACGCTGAGCGTCCGTGGGCGGGACATAATCGCAGCATTTATCCAATGACCATCTAGTTTGAAGAACTGAAAAAAACTGTTCAAATCAGCCCCATTGAAGTCAATGGACGCTAGGCTTCAACAGGGAAGTGCACTGACGCTACGGGAATGTAGGAGAAGCAAATCGAGTCAGCCGAACAGCTATATGTAGCTGATTCTGAACCAACTCGTCTTCGAGATGAACGTGTTCGAACGCATTTTAATTTTAACACAATAGTACATATTTGACCATTAATTGTTTGACATTATAGGGGAAGCCGAGCTTCCCTTGCAGTCTTAAAGAAATCCCCACTGGTCAACTGATTAATCACATCCAAAATACAATTTTTGTTTACAAAAGTGACAGTAAAGACATGTGTGTGTACTGTTTATATTTATTATGTACACACACACACACGCACGCACGCACGCACGCACACACGCACACACACACACACGCAGCATATAATTGTATATATGTATATATTTATAATCATAAAATGTATATTTTATATAAGCGTAACATATGTTTCTTAAATATCTAACAGCATTTGTTTGTATTTATATATACATAATAAATATACACACTACATACACATATATCATGTAAAAAAAAAAAGAATTGTATGCGATTAATCATTTGACAGCACTAATTATTATATCATTAATAATGAAATATCAGGATTCTTTGATAAATATAAAGTTCAATAGAACATAACTGATTTAAAATAGAAATATTTTGTAAGATTATAAATGTCTTTACTGTCACTTTTCATCAATTTAATGTGTCTTTGATGAATAAAAATACAAATTTCCTTTAAAACGGACCCTAAAGCTCACATAAATGCTCTATAAATACTGAATGAATGTGAATCCGTGCAGTTCGCTCACCTGGAAGGAGGCAGTAGGATGGATGCTAATTTTGGCTTGTCTCCATCGGTCCCCTTGGTTCCCACTGAGAGACCAGACTGGACCGGCATCTGAAGTCGACTGACCTTTCTGCTTCACAAACGCATTCAGAGTGCCTGCGGGAAAATAAAATCAATTCATTTAACAACTGACCTCCTCAGTGCCACCCGACTGAATTGAAGAGCGTAAAGTAAATTGCAAATCAATCAATTGTACTTGGTTTCTAAACCTGGTCAAAGCTGTAGGATGGTAAATTAACAATCGTGCTTGCTTTGGGTACTTGGGAGAGGTTTGTGGATTTTTTTTTTCATGAAATGGTCAGTTTTGAGGTCTATTTCGCAATTCCAACACATATTTTCAAAAGTTTTTCCTCCACTTCAGCAGCACTTACATACACCAAAACTTAGAGTTTTATTTCTGTCTATATTCTGAAGATTTTTACTGAGGGGTTTGTTCATATATCATTCACCTGATTTTTTACAACATGTAACTCCTACAAACATGTATGTTTTCTGTCTGTTGACAGTATTTTCTGATTTATCGAGTAATAAAAAGAGAAATCGAGAATCGAAAAACATTTAACTCTAATATGTTAACATTATTAACTAATGTTCAGACCAGTGGCGGAAAAAACATCCATAATACACATTTAAGTGTACATTTTATTATATTTTTTAATCTATTTGTGTCTGTAGATTTAAATTCCAATCAATAACTTTACAAGTTTTTCCTCCACTTCAGCAGCTCTTACATACACCAAAACTTAGAGTTTTATTTCTGTCTATAGTCTGAAGATTTTTACTGAAGGGTTTGTTCATTTATCATTTACCTGATTTTATTTTACAACATTTTAGGTGAAAACGTTTTTTTTTTCGGTCTGTTGACAGCATTTTATGATTTATGGAGTTATAAAAAGATAAATCCAGAATTCCTTTAGGAAAAACCTTTAACTTTAGTATGTCAACAAAATCAGTCAATCATTTTGAACCAATGTTAAGATTAGTGGAAAGAAAACATATATATATAAAAAAAACACACTGCACTTTATCTACGTCCAGTTATGTACTGTCCATATGTAAATTGCTGTTGCTTTTTTGCACTGTCTGTCCATATGTAAATTGCTGTTGTTGCTTTGTTGCACTGTCTGGAGCACTGTAAATGCTCCAGTGCAGTTTTTTGCACTGTCTGTCCATATGTAAATTGTCTGTTGGTTTTTTTTTTTTTTTTTTTTTTTTTGCACTGTCTGTCCATAGGTAAATTGTCTGTTGTTTTTCTGCACTGTCTGGAGCACGCTCATAAGAATTTCACTCACCAAGGCACTTGTGCTGTGGTGATGTGACAATAAAAGTGATTTTGATTTGATTTGATCTATTTGTATCTGAAGATTTCAATCTTTAAAAGTTTTTTCTCCACTTCAGCAGATCTTACATGCCCCAAAACTTACAGTTTTATTCCTCTCAATATTCTGAAGGATTTTACAGAAGGGTTTGTTCGTGTAACATTTAGTTGATGTATTTTTTTTAAATTGTATTTCTTAAACAAGGTGAAAATGTATGGTTTTTCTGTCTGTTGACAGTATTTATAAAAAGAGATATTCAGAATCCCCTCTATAAAAACTTTGAACTCTAATATATTCACAATATCAAATAAGAATATTAAGTCTGGCTTTATCCAATGTTCAATTTTATGTTCTGGAAATGTGTGCAAATTAGGACTCATATGCATATTTAAGCATTACATTTGAGCTTAACATTTTGTAACATTTGTCTTCATAGAGTTACTTGCTTTCCGTGCCTTTCTGAATACAGACAGCAACCCATCCCTGCACTGCACATCCCCCCCCCGCACAGCCAGGAACATTACTTTTATTTCCATCATCTGCCATTTTTGCTATTATCCGCGCTTGTTTCTTCACAAAACCTGCAGAACTTCTGATGGTCCGGCAGGTGTCTGGCATAAAATATGTGCAGGTTTACATTATGCAAATGTTGGGGGCGTAACTATTAGTGATCCTGACTGTTACGTCAGTCGGTGTTATGTTCTGATTCGCCCATTTTTCAGTGGTCTTTTATTCATGAGATTTACATAAGAATGAGGAAACAATGGTGTTTGAGTCATTTCCATGAACAACATCTTATTATTCAACTATGCCACGGTAAAGACCGTGTTCCATTCTATGGCACCTTTAAACAAGACATTACGGTCAGGTTTCGGTAGCCAATCCGCTCAATCTTCCAGAGTGAAACACTTGTAAAGAGGAATGAAAGCATTTCTGCTCATGTTAATGTGAGTGATATCCTCTTAAATAGACGCATCTCTCATTATATTGCAACAGCTGCTCTTTAGAGATGAATGAGGTGGTTCTGGACGGCATGAGGAACGCGGCTAATGTTAGCGCTGTGAGCTCTGGGATTTAATCCAGTAAACAAACACAGACAGAAAGATCTCCAAAGGCAAACTCAAGTGAGTTTCATCAATCACCTGTGAGCCGAGCAGGCCCACATCTACTGCTTTTGTATTTTTTACACAGCTGTATATTCATCCATATACACAAACAAACATTGCATTCTTTATCTGTGCAGATTCAAAGTGCTCATTAATCTTTAAAACTGTCTGAGTGCAAAACTGTGAATTTAAATATGGTACAATGTGTTAAAAAGACATTATTAACGAAAACTATCAAAATTGTTTCCAGTAACTGAAATAAATGTGAACTATAATAAAACACAAAAATTAAATAAAAAATTTTTAACTTCAATGAAAATCAGTAATGTTGCTTTAGCAACTAAGTAAAATAAATGTTTAAATTACTAAAACTAAATTGCTAAATTAATAAAAATTAAATAAATAAAAAAAGTTTTCAGAGACAAGGTTTAAGCCTAGTCCCAGACTAAAATGTATGTCTGAGCTGTTTCCACTGAAATAAACGTGCACTGACTGATCTTAAAATATATCAGTGTCTTAGTTTGGTCTCAAGATGCACGTTTATAAAAATGACTTAATTCTCCTAATTGAACTATGGTCTAATCCTGGTTTGGTCCAAGCCCTGTCTGTGAAACCAGGCCCATGAAAGCTAAATACAATTTATATATACAGTCATGGCCAAAAATATCAGCACCCTTGGTAAATATGATCTAAGAAGGCTGTGAAAATTAATCTGCATCGTTAATCCTTTTCATCTTTAATTATTTTTTTTATACAAAAATCTAGCTTTTCATTGGATAATAATAATTTAAAATGGGGGGGAATATCATGATGAAATAAATGTTTTTCTCAAATACACATTATCTATGTATCTATCTATATATAAATTAATACAAATGACAAAAGCACTTAACAAAATTATTAAAACTCACACTAAAATCAATATGAAAAAAAAGATTAAATCTAATGATAATGATAATTTGTAATATTGCACTGGCTAAAACTAAATTACAAAAGTTGAAATGAACTAAATTAAAGCCAAATATAATTATAAAAACTCTAAAGAAATGAAAAACCTGTTTCAGTAAAAAACTATTCATTTTTTTAAACTTAAAAATTACTAATGTTTGCTTTGGCAACCAACTGAAATATAAATTAATATAATTAAATTACTAAAATAAACTATAGAAACTACAAGCTACTAAAAACTATGAAGATTGTTTTCAATAACTAAACACTGAAATAAAATACAAGAAAAAAACTTGCAAATGCAAATTAGTAAAGTAAAAATTCTAAAACCAAATTATAAAAAAACTGATATATTAAAAAATGAATATAAACTAATTATAATATATTTATTGTAATTATAAAAAATATAAATTAACAAAACAATGAAAGAATAAAGTAAATAATAAATAAAAGCTAATTAAAACATGAATAAATACTATAATCGTATACACTGTAAATTGAGCTGCTGAGAATATTATTGACAGCTGAAAGC
>CM049816.1:1042706-1045206 GCA_027422435.1 Schizopygopsis pylzovi
GTTAGAGATGTTCATCATCCTCATCATCATCACACACACACACACGTCTTCACCGCGCGTTCACACCGTGACCGGTAGAAAGTTCCGCGATGCCAAATGCTGGGCTGGTATTTAAGGTGCGAAGTGTACTGCACAGATGTTCGAACAAGAAGTGTCACCTCATGATGAACATGTGACCTCAGGACTCACAAAACTGCAGTCGAACTCTTCTGTGCATTGAGATTAAGAAGTCAATTTCATTCATCAATTTATTCATTATTATTTATTAGTTTACGCCGTTACATTCCTGCTACAAATTGTGATGGACATACAGTGGATTTAAATGGAAGTGTAATGCAGAACAACATGTGTACATAGAAGAGCAGAAATATGAAACATGCGACCAGGACACACACAACCAGTCTACACCACATCTGAGCATTGAGATTCAACAACAGCTATATCACCCTACATTGACATACAAACACATGACGTGACCGACAGACCACGAGCATGCTACATAAATACAAAATACACAACATGCACACACACACACACACACAAGCATGCACACACAGACACAGACACGCACACAGACACACACCCGCGCGCACACATATACAGACACAGACACGCACACACTCACAGACACAGACAAGACACGCACACAGACTATAGACACACGCACACACACAGACACAGACACAGACACAGACACACACAGACACAGACACGCACGCACACACACACACACAGACACACACACACACACACACACACACACACACACACACACACACACACACACCACACAACGACACACACACAGACACACACACACACACACACACACACACACACAGCACCCACACACACACACACACACACACACACACACACACACACACACACACACACACACACAACACAACACGCACACACACAGACACACACACAACACAGACACACACACACACATGCGCACATCAGACACAGACACACACACACACACAGCACACAGACACAGACACACACACACACACACACACACACACACACACACACACACACACACACAGACACGCACACACACACACATGCGCACACACACACAGACACACACACGCACACATGCGCACACGCAGACAGAGACACACACACACAACACATGAGCAGGACTTTGAGCTTCAGCCGCTGCTGTTTGTGGATAAATATTGATTAGCAGCATTAACACAGGCTTCACTCTCACGACTCAAACTAATGCAGGAGATCCTCGAGAAACACTCGAGCACTCGTCATGATCTTCACCAGCTCCAAGAGAGAAAGAGAGAGAGAGGAATAGTGCATAAATACTCACTCAGATCAGGATTGATGGGAACTGTGAAGAGAAAATAGAAAACAATCATCAGATCAGCAGATGAATAACGGTTTAATTAATAACAGTTGTGCATTATTATAAGTAACATCTTCCAAATACAATCCACAAAAAAAATCACTATGAAAACCTTTTCTCACACGACAAAAATAAATAATAAAAAAGTTACTTAATTGCTATTAAATTTCACAAATAATTTCAAAGAAACACATTGAATGAAGCATGTCATTTTATTTTGTTGTAAAACACTCAAATAATTGAGTTGTTGTTGTTTATAATTCAGGAATCGAACAACTATTTATAAACCGTTTTTATTTTAACACACTGTGAATATTATGTTCAGTATTTTCACTATTTTAATTATTTCTCACAAATTACTAAATAAATAAATAGACAAACAAGAAAACATGAGAATGCGGTAATTATAATGGAATTTAATACAAAAAAAAAATAATTAACTGAATATTATAAACAGTATTTGTACAGTTTAAAAGCAGTATTTGCACTTTTTTACTATTATATATAATAAACATGAGATAAAAATTAAAAACAGTATTTTTTACTATTTTAATCTAATTTTAATTTATGTAAAAACACTTTTTTTACATTTATTTTATCATTTAAAAATGTATGACAAAAATGAATTATTTATAAAAATGTTATACATTTTTTGAATAAAAAAAAAAATCGAAATACCAAAAATACATGTTGCTTATTGGCTTTTCCCCTCATATACTGTGTGATATTAAAAAAGGTAATTTTATATATATATATACTTATACATTTACAACACAATATGTTCTTAAAATGCCATTTTGGTTTATTTAATAAAAAATAAATAATTTTAATAAAAACATAAATTTAAGTATTTAAATATAAACACAAATTAAATAAAAAATAATAAATCTGATAAAAACGGATCTAAACCTAAAGTCCTTAAATATAGAAGTTCCTAAAATGCTTTTTAATTTAATTTACAATTAATAAGTCTAGTAAAAAACTCTCTGCTTAGTTGTTTAAATATTTAAGGCTAAATATAAATACCAAATACATAAACACCAAAAATATTTGTTCCTAATTTCTCAGATTTATTATTTATTTAAATTAATTTAAAATTAATAAATATAAGAAATCTAACCCCAAGTA